>JAEIIU010050749.1:0-19106 GCA_018874675.1 Drosophila baimaii
GTACAGATATAAACACAGTAGATTAATTACAGCCAGAGTCGAAGGCCTCCGCAGCCAGTGCTCGGTAATAAAGTATTAAGTTTAACATTGTAAGCTAGGCTTAATTTGTTAAATAAATAAATAAATAAATATTTTTTAATTGTAGTCATTTGTGGTAAGAGGCTTTGGAGCTTAACAAATTGCTTTAGACTTAACAAGCGTCACATATGCAGCAAAAAGTTTGGGCCTAGACCACAATATCATGGGTATTGTTTGAGATGAGAACTGTATAAATTTAAAAAGCAAACCCTTTCTCAAAGTGCCCATGATATCGGACTGTATATGTACACCTAATAAAAACGGTGGCAAGGCGGTTTCATGTCGCCGAAGAAGAATTTAAAACATTATTGAAAGTCATCAAAGAAGACCCGAACAGCTTACCAAATTTAAGGACAAGAATAAAGAAAGTACCAGAAAAAGCTCAAACAGTGGCGGATCTAGGATTTTGATAAAATTTTTCTGCAATCAAAACATCGAAAATGCACTTGATGCATTAGCAGTGAGTATCTCCCAAATTCAGATAATTTTTGGCTAAAAAATAATGCCACGTTTCTCATATATTGTACCAAAAAATATTGACAATTAATTGAGTAAGAGATTTTTTTGGTGCAATTTGGAACAAAGTAAAATAAATAATATCCATTGAAAATCTAAATAGAAGGAATTTTTGCAGATCATAAATGGCAAAGCTTTCAAAAACGTTAACAAAATCCTACGAGTTTTAGCGGTGATACCCGTGACCACAGCAACTCAAGAACGATCATTTTCGACTTTGAGGAGAATGAAAGATTATCTGAGAAACTCGATGGGTCAAGGGCGTCTCAATGGTCTTGCATCTTCGAACATTCAACATCACATAACTTTGACTGAAGACGAAATTCTCGAAAATTTAAGAGTGACTAGAACCGTTTGTGGATCATATATTTTTTCATCATATTGATTATCTTCGTAATTATCTTCTATTGCATTTATTATTCGAAACTAAATTAAAATTTGTGTAAAACATTCAATAAATTACGAATTTGTATTAAAAACTTTGTGTTTCAACTTCACCAACATGCCCAATAAAAGCATAAAATTTGAAAGTATGTGATCCCATGGGGGGGATCCTGACCCGAAAATCCCCCTCGTGGATCCGCCACTGAGCTCAAAAGTACTACAAAATCCAATACGAAAATTTGATCGAAGTTCTTCAAAAGAATGCAAAAGAAAAAGTACGTTAATTTTGCGGAGGACACCACGGCCAAATTAGAAAATGTTCCGTATTGGCGGAAAACTGCGCTTTCAGAAGTTTGCGAAGAAGCGGAGTTTAGTGTACAGCGCAATAAGCAACCAATTCGTTTCATAATCCGGGCTACTGCCTTGTTAATAGCTGAATAGCTAAACAGGAGAGTAAGTAAAACAATATATATTTTGTATTTTTTGGAAAGTATTAATCATTTTCTTCATTTATTTCACAGAGCTAATGAGAATTGGCCGTTAATGTTTCTTAATATATATTAAGATTTAATTGTTAAACATTTTTAGTATAATTTAAGATTTTTAAGGGGGTATTCTGGTCTAGAAATTTGAAAAAAGTATTTTTTTTTTATTTTTTGTATTATGAAGGTTTAGTTTTTGTTTCCAAATCGACACCACTTTGTTATTTTTATTTTTTTTGTCGACATCTTTTCTACGGAAGAATTTGTTTGATTTTTTAGTTCTGGATCACCACAAGAGTTGAAATCATTGCAACCATGGCGCACCCATTTTTTTAAGCCCCCACCCCCACTCCCTGTAACTCGGCGAATTTTGATTTTTTTTTTTAATTTTTTTTATATTCTCAAAATGTCAATACACTACATATAAAAAAAATGGATTCTAAGAATGTTTTTAATTTTTTTAATGCCTAAAATTCAGGCATCTAGACCAGAATACCCCCTTAAGACAAATATTATACTTTCCTGTTGGTACAATTTATCACTAATTACGCTGGTCGCTTTAAAACAGTTTTGATTGTTGGAATTTTTTATCTATTGGGACTATTTATGGAAAAATTTTGGGGCCTATCTAGAAAGAAAGTAAAATCAAGCTCCTTATGGCAAACTGCTTGCGAACTGCTTCCAAAAATTGTGACACAAAGCAGTGCAGCAATTTTCTGTAAGCAGTGCGGCAAGCAGACCCTATTTTCACTATTTTCACACAGTTTTCAACAAGCAGTCCCTGTTTTCACAAAGTAAACCCAGTTTTTAACAAGCAGTTTTCTGCAAGCAGTGCACAAAGTAGACTGTTTGGAACAAGCAGTGCATCCGCGGGTTTTCCTGCCGAATGGTTCGGAAAAGAGGAAAATGGTAGTAAATTGTGCTGTTGGAGGTTTTTCTTGCTAAATGGTTCGGAAAATGGGAACAAAGTATTAAATAGCGCTTTATTTATTATTTAAAAGTGACCAGACTGGTCGATGCATTGAATCCCTAAATTAGGAATCGACATTCCCGCTCAACCAAAAACACGGTAGTATCTTTTGCAGCTTTAGTCAATCCGTCATTTTTTCAAACAACAGACGTACCGCCTGCAAAAGTATCTCGCGGAGTGATCACAGACCGAAAATGGGCAACTTCGACGGCGATTCTGGGACGGTTTTCGAGCAAAGCTATGCGACCACAAATGGGGCGAACGGAAAGAAGCTGCCGAATGGAACTGCAAACGGAAGCGCCAAAAATGGAGGGCTGAACTTGGATCACGCGGAGGAACGCCCGCCACAGGGGGAGTCGGCGGAGCCCTTCCTTAATCAGCGAAAATTCTCGGCGCCCGCTTACACGGAAATCCGCACGCGTCGCTGCAACGCCAACGCCGCCGCCGAGGCCAAGGTGAGCAGAGCATTCTCGCTCATTCGGGGCGGGGTGGAAGGCGAAAAGAAGCACCTGGCGGCCAAAATAAGCAAAAAGCCATTTAAATTGGCCGAAAATGTGGAGCGAACGTGGTTCCATTTCTCTCCCTCTCTCGCTCTTGCTGCCGGCGAATCATTGATTTTACCCAAGTGTGCGTTCGTGAGTGTGTGTGTGTGTCGGAGGGAACATAAATAGAGCGAGAGCCAGAGAGAGAGGGAGAGAGCGAGTGCGTCAGCTGTAGAGATTCGCCGCAATTGTTGTTGCCCTGCTTGCACACCCTTCCCTCGTTTTGCGGCGAATTTGCTGTAGCCGGGCGGTCTTTTCTCTACGATTTTCCCTTTTTCTGGGTCAGGCTGCCCTCAGCTGTTTTACTGCAGTGTTTTCCTTGCGTGTTTTCCCTTTTTTTCGCCGCCCAATTTGTTTTTGTTGCCATTGGCAACATTTCACGCGCCACAAGTGTTGGCCAATTGGACATTTTTAGCTAGCTTTCAGAGGTCATCATGGCTGACCCCGAAAGTCGTTAAATTTAATTTTATGAGCTCTGAATTTTGGATGGTTTAGTGGGAAAAACAGCCATTAAATTAAATTGGAACTTGACGAGAATTTAAATTACTTTTGTTTTAACATATAAAAATATAAATCCGACATGATAAGGTCTATTATCACATATTTTGTTTCAACAATTATATTTCAAACTGTAATTCAACTGGTTTAACTGCACCTCTTCTGTCATTACTAGAAAATCTATAAGATACATCATTATAAATATCAAAAGAGGCTAGGAATATTCATTTAGCTAATTCCTAAATTAGCTCAAATGTACAGAGCAGGGTTGGGCACCAATTTCTAAGATAGGCGCCCGACTACAAAAACCAATCTTAAAGTGTAAAGACTAGCTGTCGCCTTTCAACAAATCATAACGAAAATAGCTCTTAAATACATAGCTAAACTATCTCAAATAAACTAGATACATCCTATAATTTCCTACCCAAAAAACTAGATCGCTTAACAAAATCCCACCTAGTTGAGGAAGGAATACCCTAGAAAAATACCCTCACCTAATTTACCTTTATTACACTCTGCACTCGGTAATCGATCCATTGTCACCTCTCCGCGGGCACTCCTGCCCTCTCGTAATGGACTTGCCCACGTTTGAGTGTCCCCAATACGTATGTATGTACATATAGCATGGGTGCACCTTGTTAGGTGGAAAGTGGCCATCACCACTCGATTCACTGGTGGAATCGTGGTAATATTATTGTCATGCCATGCCGGGAATGCCTTATCAGGCCCATTCCGGGCAATCTTTTTTACGTAAAGCCTCGCAGAATGCGACTCAAAGCCCGCCGGTTGGTGAATCATAATATTTCCACAATCGCTGAAGGCAGCGCTTTTTTTCGGGTGGGCGTTGATTTAAGATAAGATTCGATTTTTCTAATATATTTTTTTATTGGTGACTGTGAGAGTGCATAAGACAATTTTGGAGAAAGAGATTATGTGCTTATTGAAGGCTTTTAATTCCATTAGTATTTATAAATAGAACAAATGGGGTTTCTTTAAAACTAATTTCACTAAGAATTATTTCATTTCCAAGCTTTTATTTCATTAATAAAGCTGTGTGTACTTTTCGTAGGAATTTAACAAGAAATCTAACGTTTATAAAGTCAATCAATAAGTAGCAATTCCAAGTAATTCCAACGCTTATTTCTATATTGATATATGATTTCTTTTTCTGAGAAGAGTAATAAGATAATTTCTCAGTTCTGTGATAAAATATTGCTGTATGTACGATGTGTTACAGTTTTAATTCCATTTAATTGTTTGTTAATATTATGAAAAAAACTGCAAGTAACTGTAACTATGTTATATTTTCAATAGGTAATTTGTAGCATGTTTTATTATTTTATCAGCGGGCTAGTACAATGTCTGCGCGCGTGTTGGCAACCAGTCACCCTTGAGATATGGCGCTCTGGGATTTATGGCTTATTTTTATCAGCATGCAAAATTGCTTTTATTTAAATAAAATATGTGTTTCTCCTTCTAGATAAAGGTATTAACCTTGGGGATACAAGCAGGCAGTAGGGAAACATTCATAAGAAGTTGGTAAAGAAATCGCTTTGATCCAATAAAATTAGCTAATGACTCAGAAGTAATAAGACATCGGGAACCCCTCCAACAACTCATTTGTTGTTTAAGAACTTTGGCTTGCACCGGCCCGGGGCGGTCGTTATCTTGGTTTACTTGGATCCATGACATATGGAAGCCATTATCTAGTTCTCACCCCCTTACTTCCTTCCTTCCTGTCCTCTTTTTTTGCGTAATTAGTATTACATATTTGGTATTTATTTGCTTAGTGTAGCTTCCATTTCATTATCTAGAATATTTACTCCTCTCACTGGCATGTTTGTTTATATGTAGTAACCTATACCTATGATATGGTATATCGTATACCCGACAAGTCCATTAAAAAACCCAGTAGAGCGTAACCCAATTGATCCTCCATTACCTCTCAGCCGCGTGGAAATATTTAGTAAACAAGCCCGGTGGCAAATGATAATAAACACGAAATATTATTGTCGCCGACTCGTTATTGTTATACGATTAAGTTGGGGCTCGTATATATAGAGATACATATGCTATGTACATGAATCGTCGTTGTATATACCAGCCATGCCTGTGAAGAGCCACCCTCTCAATTAATGAGGGCTATTCCCCTATCGCATCCATTGGCCGCGCTAAAATCAATAAGCGAATTATATGTATTGTTCATTTAAATAAGTTAATTATACCTCTTCATTTGTTAGCGAGCTGGAAGTGTGCCATGTTGAGCTATACATGTATGGCTTCCCCGGGTGGGTCTGTATCTCTCAGTCTCCATGTGTGACTTCATATGGAACTCGGCTCATGTGAGTGCCAGAGCCACAGCTAGCTATGTCGTGTGACTACCTCCCTATACATATGTGTATACGTTCTGTACATATAGATCTGTTAGTTTAATGTTAATTGGCTGGTGAATTGACGGAACGCACTGAAAGGGCAAGCAAGTTAAGATGTGCTGACAGCGGGAATTGGTGCTGTGGTGGAGGAAAGAATCACTGTTCAAGTAGAATCACTCTATAGAGGTTGGAGATCTCTGAACCCCATTTCAAAGACTTTATAGTCTGAGAGGTGAAAGATTTTCATTTGTTTAAGTTATGAAATTAAATGTAACTCACTTATTTCTGAAAGTAGAGAACTGTTCAGGCATTTCTTGGGATGATAACTCGGCTAGATCTTTAATTATAATTAAATATTATTCCCAAGCCATACCTTTCCCCCAGTGTAGCTCACAAAACCAATTATAGTTCGCACCTGTTGGCCATAACGCTCCCTCTGATAAGTGATTTTCAATGGGGGCTATGTAGATTTGCGGCGATACGCAACAGCAAAGCCTTAATCTATAAACGATAACTATTAATCGCTGATCGTTGGTGTCTCTCTCCACTCTTTCCCACAGAATCGCTCGCCCAATTACCACCCGGAGAAAAGGGGGGCCACCCCCAATGGACACGCCTCGGTTCTGCGGGATCAGGAGGAAACGCAGCCCAATCAGGTGGAGGGTATACTGTCGCCGGATGTGGAACACACCCAGAAGACCTCCTTCGAGGAGGTTCCACTGCACACGGCCTGCCTGACGTACCTGGGTTTCTACCTGCTGATGATCCTGGGCTACATCAACCAGCTGCTCTTCGTGCCCAAGGTGGCCACGGAGAAGGGACGCGAGGGCTATGTCACGCTGTACGATGCCTTCGAGAGCTTCTACTCGAGATATGTGTATCGGAGGATCAAGGATTGCTGGAACCGTCCCATCTGCAGTGTGCCGGGCGATGAGCTCACCCTGAAGGATCGCGTGAGCGATGACTATGGCTGGAGCTTCAAGTTCACGGGCACCGAGACGCGCTGCTTGAATCTGGGATCCTACAACTATCTGGGATTTGCGGCCGCCACTGGACGCTGTGCTGATGAGTCGGAGGAGAAGGCCCGCGAGTCTGGACTGGCCTACTGCAGCTCACGCAGTGAGTTGGGTAACAACAAGCAGCTTCAGGAGTTGGAGGCCCTCACGGCCAGATATTTTGGAGTGGAGGACGCCATCGTTTTCGGCATGGGTTTCGCCACGAATGCCCTGAATCTTCCCTCGCTGCTGGGACCCAACTGCCTGGTGATCAGTGACGAGAAGAATCACGCCTCCATTATCCTGGGCCTGCGTCTGTCCGGAGCCACCACCAAGGTGTTCAAGCACAATAACATGCGGGATCTGGAGCGAGTTCTCCGCCAGGGAGTCTGCTATGGAAACCCCAAGAAGGGAGGCCAGCCGTACAAGAAGATCATGATTCTGGTGGAGGGCATCTTCAGCATGGAGGGTTCCATAGTCCGTTTGCCGGAGATTATTGCCCTGAAAAAGAAGTACAAGGCCTACTTGTATCTGGATGAGGCTCACAGCGTGGGAGCCATGGGATCTCATGGCAGAGGCGTGACGGACTACTTTAATGTGGATCCCAAGGATGTGGACATTCTGATGGGCACCTTCACCAAGAGCTTCGGCAGTGCTGGCGGCTATCTGGCCGGAACAAAGGTAGGTTTAATGCTGCCTTAACCCTGGTTGTATCCTCAGCTAATATTTTGTATTTTTCCCCAGAAACTGATTGACTTCCTTCGCACCAATAGCCATGCCCACTGCTATGCTAGCTCCATCTCGCCGCCCATTGCCCAGCAGATCCTGACTTCCATGAAGACGATTATGGGTGAGGATGGCACTGAAATTGGCCGCAGGAAGATTATGCAGCTGGCCAGGAACACCCGCTACTTCCGCCGTCGCCTGGCCCAGCTGGGAGTGATCACCTATGGCCACGAGGACTCGCCGGTGGTGCCCATGCTGGTGTACCTGTTCTCCAAGATTGGGTAAGCTTGAAGTTGGGGTTAAATCTGCTACATTTACATTCCAAAAGAGGTTGGACTTAGTTGTCATACATATTAATTTTAAGACACGTTAGAATATTTACCAAGCCATGTTCCGAAATCAGTACGACAGTGATACCACGGTGTGGAGTCCACAGGGTCGCCTATTCCAAGTGGAGTACGCCATGGAGGCGGTAAAGCAGGGCACGGTTACCGTGGGACTTAAGAGCGCCGATCATGCGGTGCTTGTGGCCTTGTGTCGCGCCTCCTCAGAGGTGGATTCGCTGCAGCGGAAGATCATGTCGGTGGACTCTCACTTGGGCATATCCATATCGGGACTGACGGCCGATGCCCGCCAGTTGTGCCATTATCTGCGCACCGAATGCATGGCCTACCGGCACTCGTACAACACCGAGTTCCCTGTGCGTCGCTTTGTGGAAGCCTTGGGCAACAAGATGCAGGCCACCACCCAGCGCTATAATCGTCGTCCTTATGGGGTGGGAATGCTGGTGGCGGGCTACGATGTGACAGGACCCCATATCTTCCAGGTGATGCCGTCGGCCTCAGTGCTCAACTGTAAGTCAATGGCCATTGGTGCTCGTTCGCAGAGTGCTCGCACCTATTTGGAGCGAAATCTGGAGAGTTTCAAGAGCTGCAGCATGGAGGAACTGGTTTGTCATGGCATTCAGGCTATCCGTGGCTCTTTGGGGAATGAGGAGCATCCGGATCTTACGATCAATGCGGCTGTTGTGGGCAAGGACATGGCGTTCAAGGTGCTCAGCGATGCCGAGAACAAGCAGTGTCTTCGGCAGGCCAAGGCCATGGGCATGCCGTTGCCGGACGTGCTAGATGAGGTTGCCTCGGAGCCAGGAATGTCGGACGATGATGATCAGCAAGTGGCTAGCGGCAGTGGGATGCCAAGGTCTGACGAAGCTGATGATCCCTCCACAACCGGCCATGAAGCCCACTAGCGGAGAGTTTTGCATCCTAGTTTAGCTTTAATTATAATTTAATTGATTTAAAAATACAAAATTGATGTTTTCGCGTAATATTTCAATAAATTCACAAAACTTACAATCTTAAGAAATTCATATAAATATTATTTATCAAGCATTACACCCCTGTAGTAAGTAAGCAGTATATTCTTAAGGCAATTAATAATTTATTAAATATTATTAACCTGCATCTCTTTCAGCGCCGTGGTTCGCACCTTGACGACCCGCCACATCGCCGTGGTGGGTGCTGGTTTCCCGGCCACTCCCATCATGGAGGGACGCATCCGTTTCTGCCTGTCGGCCGCCCACACCAAGGAGCAGCTGGACTATGCTCTGGAGGCGATAGACGAGATTGCCGACGATCTGGGCCTGAAGTATTCCAACAAGCCGCGCGATCCGAATCCCATTATATACTAGAAGGACTCACGAGCACACCGTAGGAGTTAAGCGCGCGCGCGGAATGGGAGCTAGGATGCTAGGATTCACAGCCTTCCAGATTGTTAGACCAAAACTAAGATCACAGTCCTAAATATTGCTAGATATATGGGTCTCGTTGCACTCTGGGCTTTGCTAATTTGACTAATTCCCTTGGAATATCCAGCGGAGGGGAGAACAAGAAACAAAACACAGTACAGCACACAGCTTAAATGATAAACTATTATTAATTATTTAGCATTTACCTCTACGTAGTTGTTATTGTAATTGTAAGCTCCAAAATGTCTTCTCGATCGGTCTGCAAAATATTGGCAACGAAAAATGTATTATGCGCCCCAATCAGTCGGGTTTTGGTTACCTTCAGAGCTAAGCTAGGGGAATCCCCTTAATCGTGGGACAGTCGAGCACCTCGCTTCTACCATTTAAGCCTATCAAGCTACTGCGATAGCGAAATAATTAATTTGTGAAGAAAAAGCATCAGCTTGCTTGGCCTTGCTGTGGCCCCAGAAAACGGGCAATAGATACACAGTGGGCATTATTGTCAGGAACGTATATATATATATAATGATTATGTATTAATGATTTTATTTTTCTATCAAGAAATAAAGAATTGTTGCTTTATGTATTGTAATCATTAATGTGCTATGATCTGTATTATTTGCATTGAAGAGTGTTTTTCCACCAAAAGCGGCACCTGGTGATGTATATATACATTTTACAGTCCTGGTTCGGCAGCAAGGACGAACTTTTACCGGGGTTTTTCGTTTTTACACGAGCTGTCTTTACATATCTGTGTCAAATTTGGCTAAGTTGGTAGTAGAATTGGCTTAATTTGTAAAGCTACTATGGCTTAGCATGTTGTTATTTCGTTTATTTATACATATGAAAGAATATTCCTGATTAGGATCAAGGAAGCCATGTCCTTTCGTATGAGATAATGAATTTCAGAGACTATAAGGACTAGACCTACAAAATATGCTGACAACATACTCACGAGAATTGATTTAGTTTCAGGATTTTGACAGATAAATCATATAAAATATTTAACAAGGTTTAAGTTTTGAATTTGGTAAAAAGTGGCTGAAACATTTTAAGTATAATCGGATGAAAAAACATGGGAGTTACTAGACGATACACTAACAACTTATTCTGCCCATCTCGTTTGCACTGCCACCAGACTTACCCCAGATGGTAATCCATGAGAATAAACTTGTTCATGTTTTTTTTACATTTATAAATTTTATTTTGAACGATGTAATTGTGTATGTGTATGTGTAATTTTTGCAGAGCCTTTGGAATATGCGTGCTTAAGGCCATTTGGGCTGGAGTGCCTCTTAAAACTATACGTGTCTTGTTAATTGAATGGACAATGCTTTGGGTACCGGGTATCTCACAGTCGGGCAGTGTAGTTTTCGTGTTTCTTAATAAAGCTAACATGATTCTTAAAAATTAAATATATAAATTTAGACCATTTCGTATATGTAGGTGTAAACATGTAGACGCAGAACAATTTAATTTTACAGAAGAAAAATGAAAAAGTCACATAAACAAAAATTTAAAAGACGTGCGATAATTCTGCGGATACAGAAAAGTGCTTAAGTTACATACGATAAAATTAAAACTTAATGTTCATTAAAACTATAACGTTTTTTGGAAATAATATTTTGCATGATTACCTTTCCTAATATTTTTGCATTGAAATCAATTTCGTAAAAATGCGACATTAGATACTTTCGCAAAACTGCGTCGCTATATAATAATAGCGTTGAAATATCTATGCATCTATGATTGATTTAAATTGTTTTAAGCATACATAAGAACCCAAATTCGCTGAAATAATGCCGCATCATATTTTTTGTTTATTTCTTGGAATTTTACGGATGATGTAGCAAAAATACGTTACACAAAATAAATATTAAAAGAACAGTCAGCCTTTCAAAAATGTGCAGTTTATGTGAGACGGAAATTTAATTGCAATAAACTACAACCATTTATTTTTGGCGAGCTTAAAATGAATAATAAATTTGAATTGCAGTCCATAACTTGACAGTTAGGCCTTAAATTGGTCTAATCTATCCCCAACACGCATTCACACTTTAAAGCCCTAAAGCCAGACGCCTCCACCAATCCATTGAATAACAATTTTCTAATTAACAGTAACTCATGACATCTCTGCTGCACCGCACTCCTCTTCCGGCCCACAGGACGACCACAATGCCAAATAAATTCCAATTGTAATTGTCTCGGCCTTTTAAGAAATTAAGACAAAGAGCGAACATACACTCGGATCGAAGGACAACACGAGGAGTGGGACAGGCGGCGGGGAGGGGGGCGGATGGGAGCATGTTAAGAGTCCTGTTTGGTTTATGGGCTCAGGCAATACTTTCAATTTTATGTTCTGGGCAATATTTATTGAGTTGTTCTCTGTTTGTCCTGTGGGGAATACATGTAAGTTGAATCTGAATTTCGAATGGGAAAGGGCAGGCTTGAGTACTCGTTAAAATTGCATTTAAATCGATTTTAAAGTAATTTCGTATTGCAAGAAGGTGAGGTTTATGTTAGAGGGGATAAATATATGAAAGATTAATAGAAAACATTTTAAAATTGAAATTTAGGATTTCTTTTTTACTTACGGAGCCTAAAAACAAGGTGAAATTATGCCGGAAATAAATGCTTAAATTAAGGACCCAGCGGACCTTCAATTCCTATAGAAACCACATCGATTTCGATGAATTTAATTTATGTACTTCGAAGTGTTTACTTTTGCGAGCTGCCAAAATGGAAAATGACAAAACACGTTGGTACACAAAAGTATGTGCACATCTCTGCACATGCACGAGCCGGCGGCGGGTGGCGCCTCCAACTTTGGGGTGAGTAATTGACTACGTGCGTATAAAGTTTGTGTTGGCATTTTAACCAGAGTAGTAGCAGTAGTAGTGGTGGTGGTGGTGGTGGTAGTGGGAAAGTGCCTACAACGCCAAAGCCAACCACAGGATCTCGGTCCGCCCTTGAGTGCGGTCAAGCCACTGTGTGTGTGTGCAATCATAAATATGCATTCTGCTGGCCATTTGTCATGGCTCCCTTTTTTTGTTGCCCATCTGCATCTTGGATCCCGAAAGCTGGTTTCCAGAGCGCCATTTGATAGAGATTGATAAGGATAAGTGGGCAAAGGGGTCGTCGATCGGGCTATCACTAAACATCAGCTTTTCATAGCATGCTCTATGGGGTTTTTTTTTATTTTTCTTTACATATTACTGATGCGATTTTCGCGTGCAGCTTGTTTGGTGTGTGCCACCTGTATTTTTTGTACAGCTTTTGCCGGAAAAACTACCATTTTCACTTGTTCAAAACATTTCCTTTTACAGCGAAAAAATCCATAACTTTCGTGGCATTTTATTAAGTTTATTTATAGACAGAATTAGAATAAATGACTAAAGACTCTATAATTAAGTTATAAATTAATTGGAGTATATAGAGAGTATTCAAATAAATTTCTAGGCTTACCTTTAATTATTATTTTTCCATGTAATTATTATTTGTTTTTCTATTTACTTTTATTTCCCGCCAGCTTCCTCTTCCAGCTGCAACTTTTTCGTTATTTTATGTTCACAATTGTTAGGCCTTAGGTTTCCCGCGGTTATGGCTTTCCAAATACAATTTTAATGTTTCCGCTTACTTGGCAAAAAATATGTGTGGGCAAGGTAAGAACACACACACATTCAAGTTGTATTTTCCTTTCTTCTTATATGGGATACACACACAACCACACACACCCCAAGCACGGGAAGTTGCATATTGTGTGCTCCATAATCTGATAAAATGTTGCAAAGAAGTTTCCCCGCCGTCAAGCTGGCGCAAAGGAGGGAATTTATGCAATGCGGAAAAATCCAAGTCCGAATCCTATTTGTAAACACTCGAAGCATGCAAATGGCAGCGTCTGAGTTATGCGCATACTTTTGATAGTCACTGCGGGTGTGTGTGTGTGTGTGTGTAGCACACGCACAACTGGCAGATGCCTCAAAGGATAACAATGAAAATAGCATATCTATAACGATATAATCGATGACAATAATTGTTGAAATAATAATTTGAACAAATTACTATAACATATATTTAAAGCATATTTACAGAAATTTGAATGATTTGTTAATCTATTTTTTAAAGAAAAAAGATTGTTTAAGCTTTCAAGAAGGGTTAGTGGCAAGAAATTCCAATATCTAGGTAATATTTCCATTTTACTTATAGAAAATCCCAAATCAATAAATAACCTACACGCCTTCGATTCACTTTGACGGGACTCCCTTCCATTTCATTTTTGATTTCCATCAGCTAGGACATCGCCGGCAAAGTGCAAACAAATTAATCTTAACCCCGTTGTGCCCGGGAGTGGATTGGCAATCTGTTACACGACACGGAGCGCAGTCAAACACTTCACTTCGGATGCTATTACTTAAGCACATGTTTTATAATAAGATTCCGGGACGATTTTTCATGGGCAAACGTGTCGCCCATGGCTGGCTGCTCAGTTATGGATATGCGATGGCAGGATGGCAGGATGTCGGGGCATGCAATGGCAGCGAGTGCTTCGAAGGGCCAAGGACAATCAGTCATTCGCCCGGCAATGGGACGACGACGACGACGTAGCTTGACTTTTGTTGTTAGCTGCTCCTTAAAAAGGGATACACTTGTCTGCCCTACACTTTCGATTCGACACACACACACACAAAGATTCGTTAATCAATCACAGTACTCCTCACCCCAATAAGGAGGGATTTAATCAAGGAATTTGCCGAGATTTTCGGCTGCAAATTTAAATGCCGGCTGTCTGTCCCTTCGGCTGGCGAGGTAACCGCAAATTAAATTTGCTGACAAATGCTCCGAGGACAAGAGATGCCAGAGAGAGAGAGAGGGAAAGACCCGGCTCGACCGCAGCTTTCTAATTAATTCCAGGGAGAGATGGGCTCGATAGCAATGGCATTCGAATCCGGCAGACGACACCTTAGCACCTGTCACCGGCACATGCTAAATGTCCTTACCCACAAACTTTCGGCTCGAGTGGCTCCCCTCTGTTGGGCATCATTAAGTCCTGTGTTTTGTGGGCCGACTTGGGCTGCTTGTTAACATTTATGGTTATTGTTTTCTCCAGACGCTAGACGCCGACGACGTGTGGGCGTGGCCAGGGCTAATTTCCCCAAATATGCAAGCAATTTACTGGTCCGAATTAAAATATATCTGCCGGGGCAATATGCCGTTGCCGTTGCTGTTGCGGTGCCGACTGTTTATTTATTCGCCACATCGATTAAGCAGATGTGAGGTGATGAAGATGATATCTTCCTTGAGTTATATCGCACTGGAATTTCATTGGCCTTAGATGATGGCATAAACCAAGGCCTAATTGCAGGACTTAAATGAACAAGCTTAAATTGGTTGTGACTTCTGGCTGGCAGTTTGAATGAAATTAAGGTGAATTACGTTTTGATGGAGATTTCTGCATTTTAAGGCTTTTCTTTATTAAGTTTATTATTAACCATAGTGCTGCTGATGCTCCACATACGAGTGATTCAAGCACCGATAGGAGGGATCGATGGGAGGGCAGGAGCAGCCTAAAGTATCCTTAAATGCACTTGGTAATTAGTTAAAATCTTTTTAAAATAAAATCCATAAGGAGAAGGAAGCCATAAGTATTTATTTAGAGCAAATACACCCACTTGAGCTCAGCTTGCGAAGCTAATTAAGGACAGAGAAATATTTCACATTCCTTTGTCAATAAAAAGGGCGGAAACGTACTTTACTCCTGCCCTTGTGGGCATTATCCTCACAGATCTCGCCATAATCGGGCCTAATTGGATTCCTAGACGGCTTTAATTGAATCAAATAAGTTCGGTGTGCCGGATATTTATTAAATGCGAGTATCTGTGCAGAATCGCATTTAAATTAAGAGCAGCGTGTCACGTGGCGTATGCGTAATTTGATTATTAATTAAATTGCCCAGCCCAGGAGCCAACGAAATGCGGCACTTAAACGGAGGCCAATCGAATTAGGCCGAGAGCAGGAGGCAGGCTGCAGGAGGATGCGGTATGCGGCGGGTAGAAGCTGCCAGGATGCTGGAGGCCACAAAAACAATGACCCGTGTTTAATGACAGCCCTACGAAGGACAATGCCGACCAGAGTCTCCAGAATCTCCAACAATCCCGAGCCCCGGACCAAGGAGTAATGGGAAGTAAACAAATCAAATAAGATTTATTATGTGACACGCATAAAACGAGGACAATCGCACGGCTTAACGAGCGGGGACAGCATGTGAGCGGGTCGAGCCAGGCTCTGCTACGAGGGAAATCCTTCGGCTGCCTGGCTGGACAATGAGCTACTCCCCACGCCGGGACTATTAAATCAATTGAGTGTAAGATGGCACGCACGAGACTCCGGCCACAGCCTCCGTCATTCCATCTGCAGCCAATTCCCGGAAATGGTTTCTAATTAACGCGCCTCATTTAGCACACGCCTCGTCCGCCGGCCACTCGGAGAAATGGCAAAGATCGATGCGGTCGGGTGACAAGCACAGTTCAAAGTTTTAAAGGATGTGTGACCTGACCTGTGAGCTGGTTATTTGCGCAATTCGAGTTAAAAATTGATATATTTTTGGGCCTTGGAAAACCTAAAAAAATATTTCAGTGACTTCTGTCAAATATTTTCAAGAACAAACATTTTTATAAGAGTTACAAAGCTCTAAAGACATTGGTAATATAATATCTATAGCAAAAACTCAAGGAGTCTCATACTATAATTACTTTTTATATAATCTAAGACATTTTCTCCCTTTTAATTACATTTATAAATTTGTTTTAAGTACCACATTTCTTAAAGAAACATACCGCAGACCATATTATATATATTTTTCCCAGTGCTCCCCTTTCTTTCAACGAGACTTCCAAGCTGAATTCGTTATCAATCAAGGACTAAAGTGTCCTCAATCTTGTCGAGTTCGTTGAACATGATCCCTGCAACAAGGACAACAACAGCGACCGGATTATGGGGCAATTATGTGCAAGTGCTTAGCGCATTTCCCAGCTAATTAGCCATTTGGACAACATGAACTGCTGCATTTCGGGTGTCCACTGCCAATTGAATTCACAATTGAATGCCCAGCGGGAGCGGCAATGCCTCCACACGTTGACCTGGTTGGCATCCGAAATGGAAATGGTTGGCAAAATGGGGTGGAAAGTGGCCGGGAGCGCGACAGATGACGATGATACGGCGGCGGGCAGAGGGGTTCGGGCCACCTGCCAGGCAATCAAAAGGGGGGGTGAGGGGTGGCCCTTAACCCAGAGAGCTCTCCACATGCTCGGAGCTCTTTTAATGGCATTTTTGCATTTTGGCCGAGCGTATATTTCCATTGTGAAATCGACAATAGTTTGCAGTGGACCTGGAGTGAAATGACTGAATATGGTAAGCTATTTTGGGGGCTATGGCAACATGTGCGTGTGTGTGCTCAGCAGCTGTTGCTCCTTTCAGCTCCGACTTCTGTCCATAGAATAGCAGAGGATTCCTATACTTCAATCGTCTCTTTAACTTAAACAGTGGATTCAACAGGCAAAGAGCTTTGATAAGTCTAAAGAAAGATCCTACCTAACTTTTATAATAACTATACAAAGAAAACGTTTATAATTCACCAAGTTTCTTGTCCGTACTCCACACCTACTTACGTAAATGGTAATACAACTTTTAAACATTTTTTTTGCAGCGATTTCCCGGATTTTTCTCCTTAATCCAAGCCGGATAAGACGCAACGCTTTTCAAAGGAAAATCATGGGAAGCAATGGGCGAGTGCAGCTGGCAGCGACAACTGGCGGAAGTAATAGCAACATAATCGATTTGATGCTGCCTTTTCCCTTAGCCTGGGCTGCAGTTTGCAGACGGATGGGAAATGCGACAGCGGATGTGGATTCGGATTCGGATTCGGTTTCGGATACGGATGCTTGCTGCCTTTGGCAGGAAGTAATTTTCCCAGGGTCGCAAATCAGAGAAATATTTAAGTTACTTATGCCACAAAGGCGCAAGATTTTGGTTATTGGAAACTCAGAAAATGCCACAGTCCACAGTTGTTTTTTTTTTTTTGTGGAATTAAATAGCAAAATGTTGAGATATATTTCAGAGCTTAATCAACAATTTCGTAATTAGGAGAGTGGCAGCAGGTTGGCTAGACTTTTTGTCAGTTTTTCGGGTCACATGTGTGCCGCCCCGCCAATTTCACTCGAGGCGTGTAAAAAAGCCGGCATGACAGACAACCAAAGTCGACACAAATCCGGCCAACTCGAAAGTCAAACGAAACTGCGACTCCTGCCAACGTTGCCGGGATGACAGCCACGTGAATGGCAACTGAAACTAACAGCGAAGAAAATGCTAAAAATTGCTATATTGCAGCAAGCTGCTATCATTTGTTGATGTTGCCGTCGTCGTTGCCATCGCCATCGCTGTAGTGTCATTATTTGCCATAATACCCGCGATGTTGCCGTCATCAGTTTTGTCGCATTTTTGTTTAAGCACAAAAATCATATTTTATATGCCACAGGACGACCCAGTTGGCCAAGAGAAGAGCGAGCTAGCTAGAGATGCGTTCGTGACGACACTTTACCCAAGGTTCGAGGGAAAAACTTATATAAAATAATATAACATATTAGTATACAAAAATTCAAAGCTAACTTTTCATTCATTTAAAATAAGTTTAATGGAAAAATGAATTATTATTATCGTATTTAAAAAGTAAAAAAATGTCAAATAAAATCGATCTTAAAATCTAATAAGATTCTCAATTTCAAATACATTATTTTTTTAACATTTCCATATTCTAGGCATCTTGTGATGCTCTCACTGTGCACTTTGCCCATCGCTGGCAAGGACATTAACACGATTTCGTTCACCTGCTGCTCTCTCCTTTGCTCTCCGCACTCCGCTTGCTCGTCCGACTGCCACTTTTACATTTTAACATAATCATAAATTTTTATGCGGCGCGCCGTCTGCAAGGAATGCGCTCTTGCCTGGCTTTCTCCCCACTACTCGCCCCTCTGCTCCGCTGCTCCGTGTAGTTACAGTTGCCTAGTTTCGATAGTTGGCCCCTGGCTGGGCACCTTGTGGCAGAGAAGGACCTTCGTCCTGGCCTCTTACTTGTTGCTCGCACTCAACAAATTGTTTTCCCCTCCGGGCTTGCCAGCCCCGACTTTACTCTCGACTTTCTTTCGGGGGTAATCGTAATCGTATTTTGCTCCTTCAAGTGTTTCCCTTGAGCTGTTTCCGTTTCTAATACATTTCCCCCTGCGTCCTGGCTCGGGAAGAGAGAGAGAGAGCCCGAGCCAGAGCCAGAGCCAGAGCACGTTCCGCGCTGGCAGGTACAAAGTGGCGTATACGTAATGTCTTCATTTCCATTGTGAGACGCTGGAGTTGCGTGCGGCAATTTATTGAATGCTTATGCCAAGGCCGCCGCACTCGGATTTTGGCCAAAGAGTCAAATTAATAAATATAGAAGGTACAAAATACATTTGAAAACAAAAATATTAAAGAAATATTATAAGAAAAGACATCTGTTTTTTAAGGCAGAATTATAACCCAAAAATAAAGAGAAAAAAAATTTATTTTTTCAAATATAAAAGGCCGCTGCACTACGATTTTCGTTCAGGCTAGAACCCCAGATGCAGTGACCTATGACAAAAAAAAGGTACAAGAAACATTTGAAAACAAAAAGATTAAAGAAATATTATAAGAAAAGACATCTATTTTTGTACCCTTGCAGGGTATTATAATTTTAGTCAGAAGTTTGCAACGCAGTGAAGGAGTCATTTCC
>JAEIIU010050753.1:0-88206 GCA_018874675.1 Drosophila baimaii
TTTAAAATACAAATTTCTTTAAGATAGTTGAATAGAAAATAAGGGAAAAACACAGAAATATCTGTGGCAGAAAGTAGAGAATATTTTCTCATAATTAAACCAGCTATGAAAGCAAAATATCTACCTAATAAACGTTAATTTAATCAGATTGATTAGAAGTTTAAATCTCTTTAAATTTAAATAATAACTAACCTTTTTCACAAGAAAGTAAAAATTGAAATTGATTTAAATCGATTGATATCAAAAGTCATTACACAGCACAGAAAAGGGAAAGGAAAGAGCAAGTAGTAAGTACCCAAATAGGGTTAAAAACCAGTACCTAACTAAGCATTTAAGGTACAATAGAGAGGTACCTCCCATCACTGCCAATAGAAAGGGTGTTAATTTCACAGAAAAACGGCAGCAACAACAACAACAACTATAAGAGTGGCACAAAACAAAATAAGCCAAGGCAATTGCAAAATCCACTTGTTGTCCAGCTGATTTCACTTTGTGCACATACAAGTGCCGTGCACAAGCCCGCTTCGTTTCGATTCGCGTGTGTATTTTATGATCCCGTGTGTGTAAAGTGCACTGGCTGAGCAGAAAATATTAATTGTCATCTCTTTGTTTACATCGCTGGCTGCTGCGGCGTTCTTTTTGCATTCGCGGTTTTATCTCGCCAACTCGATCTCGAATCGCGACAGTAACGCGGATCGTTCACATCGATCAACCGCTCGGGACAACCGTTGAAAGGAATCTGAAGCTACAATTTGAATTTAATTAAATTTCAGTTTTTTTCGCGCAACTGGTCACACTCTGCTGTCGGAAGTAGGCAGCTATCGATAGTAGGCTGTTGAAATTGTGTGACATATTTTGTAGCTGTTATTATTTAAAAATAAGTAATCCAAAAAGTAACAACATTTACAAAACAAAAATATATCGAAAATTGTACAACAAAATATAATAATAGGCCTTTTTTTACTCCATTGTGCTTTTCCAATACCTTCAACGATATTTGCCAGTCACAGTGACACATTCCGATCGGCCCAAGCAGCCCACCTCTAGCAGGCAGTGAAATGCCAAAGGCAACCATAAAATAAAATTTTTTTTCCGTTTCCCCGTAGCTTTTATCGTATGTTGCTTTCGAAAATTAACATTTGTCAGTTATAAGAACCAGAAACACAGTCAAATAATACCGTAAGTTGGATTTTCTGGTGGCCCGGGGGGCCCCCAAAAATAGGGCCCCGTCCATTCACCTCACAATTTGCCTTTGCCCTTTGTTCAGAGTTCCACTGATTTACGCACTTTCTCGCCCACCTCTCCATGATCCGCAGGTAATAATGGACACGGAGAAGTCTAGCAGCAGCTCCTTCGAGGACCTGACCAACGCCGAGGACACCAAGGACATCCGAAAGGTGGCAGCGGAAGCCGCTTCCGGCGATGGCGCAACACCCAAGACAACAGACCTTGGAGAGGAGGACAAGACGGCGGCGGCGGCAGAGGAGCCGTCGGAGGCCACAGTGGAGGGCGAGGATGAATGTGATATACTGGCCAACAAGCAGCTGATCAAGCGAATCATCAAGAAGGCGCCAAAGGGTGCCGATCAGCCCAGTCGAGGCTTTCTGGTGACCATTAACTTTACCGGCAAACTGGACAACGGCAAGGTGGTGGAGGAGGAGAAGGGCTTCCAGTGCCATGTCGGGGACTACGAGGTAATCCAGGGCCTGGACATGGTGCTGCCCATGATGCTGGTCGGCGAGGTGTCCCAGGTTAGCGTCGATCCCCGCTTCGGCTACGGTTCCACGGGCCTGAAAAAGGAAGGAGAGACCGAATTCCTCGTGCCACCCGATTCGAATGTAAGTTTGGAGTCCTAATCCTGCAAGAACTTGCCTAAATTAATCCTCTTCTTCCAGCTTACCTACGAAATAGAGCTTTTGGACAGCAAATATGAAGACTTTGCGGATCTCAAGAGCTTTGATATACTGCGCAAATATGGGTGTGTGTGCCTCGTGCCATGTGCTTGCCTTGGATTAATAAAAGCAATTCAAATTCTTCCAGAACCCGCAAGAAAGAACGCGCCAACTTCTTCTACAAGCGCTTGGAGTTTAATACCGCCATTCATCTGTACAGGCGGGCCTTGGACTATCTGGATACAAGAGACGGGGATCCGGAGGCTGAATTCCTAAAGGAAGATCTGCCGGTAAATACCAAATATATAAACTTGTATCCCAATTATAATCCCACCCCTCTTAGCTCTCAAACAGCGACATGCAGACCCTGCTGGAGGACCGCTTGATTGTGTATAACAACCTGGCCATGACTCAAATCAAAATCGCCGCCTACGACGCTGCCCTGACGTCGGTGGAGCATGTCCTGCGCTGCCAGCCGAACAATTCCAAGGCCCTCTACCGTAAGGGCAGGGTAAGAACTATATTTATCCACACACTTCCATGCACAAGTACTATATATACCCTCTTTTCCAACAGATATTGGAGGGCAAGGCCGATACGCAGGGCGCCATTAAGCTGCTGCAAAAGGTGGCCACGCTGGAGCCGGAAAATCGGGCTGTTCAGTCGGATTTGGCCAGGCTATTCATCAAGGCTCGCCGCGAGGAACACAACGAAAAGGAAATGTACCAGAAGATGCTGGGTCAGGCGAAGAAGATGGAACAAAAGACTGCCACCAGGCAAAAGCAGCCCCTCGTGGACAACTCCAAGGTAACTAAGGTAACCTTTTTGTGTGCTTTTAATGCAAACTTTGATAACTCTCTGGTTTTTCAGCTGAAGCTGCTGGGCTATCTGATGGGTTCCATATTGATTGGCGTGGCCGGTGTCGCCATTTATCGTTACAAGTACTAAGGACAAGCATTGCACATGAACTAATCGGGTTATTTTAAGCAATTTAAATGCATTTTTTTTTAAGGAATATTATATATATATATTACATAAATGGCAAAATTATGAATGTTGAAAAGCCGCAGTTGCTTATTATAACGATATATGGCTCTTGTTGTACATCTAATCCTATGCACACACACACACTTCACAGTAGTAATTATGGTATGGTTCTGGTAGTAGCGTACATATAATGTTAAAGCTTAATTTTTAATCAAAAATTACATTCTGTCAGTTGCGTACCGGGAATTGTTGAATAAAACATACACAATTTTCATTTGATTTTTTTGTATCCTTTTTTCTTTGGTTTGGGGGCCTTAGTTTGAATACTTTCACACCGTCACTAACTAATTATGTTTATTGCTTTTTTGATAAGATAAACCATCAACAAAGATTAGCAAATAATAATTTGAAATAAAAGGAAAAAGGTACTGAAAAGGTTGATCAAGATTTTTGATTAGGAAAATCGGAACATCCGTTTGGGGAGATATGTCCAATATGCTTTACTTCTATCGCTAATATTAGAATGATTAGTGATAGAGCGGAATTTAAAATGTGCTGATTCATTGTTTATTGATAATCTCCACATGACAATGGCCGTTTTCGCTGTTTTCAAGGCTGTAGCTATGGGGGGGTCACAAGGAGGCCGCTTCTTACGCCATTTTTACTCAATATATTTGAAAATTTAATGCCACTGAGTTAACATTTGGGATTGCGTTATTAAATATAAACTTTATGTTTATTTATTTGTTAAATGTCTCCACAATTTACTGAAAGGCAACACTTGTATTTTTTATTTTTTTACACGGTAATTACACAAGATTTAGAAAAAAATTAAAATGAGTGCTCCGTGAAAACAGTTGGTTGTATTTTGTATGATATTAGCTGTCAACTTTCGGACATCTGTGACTTTCTTAAGAAAAACCCGGACAATTAGTAAAACAAATACAACACCTATTCAAAGGAAATTATAAGTAGTTTCCCGTGAAAACAGTTGGTTGTAATTGTTCTTATTTTAACCGTAAACCCTCGAAGATCTTTAACGTTAGGCTTTGTGACTTTGTTAATTAAAAACTGCACAATCAGTGGTACAAAAACAAAACATACAAGTCATCGGGAAACACGCGTTGGGGATTTCCAGAACAAAACATATACAAGCCGATGCCTTGCTTGCATATTCTGATTTAAGGCAATTCTTGTAATTCTGATTTGTTTTTTCAGGCTCTCAGCTAGACCTTGAGTGCCCCACCCTGCTTTAAATTTATATATAAATACTGAAATCTGAGACAAAGCAATTTTATTAGGTGGGTAAAATATACAAATCCATGATCTATCGATCTAACAAAATATATGTATGCATGTGATGTGATGTGAGGTAGTATTTAGGCCTTGGCGGCAGCTTCGAGAGCCTGCTCCAGATCCTTGATCAAATCTTCAGCATCCTCGAGTCCAACGGAGAGGCGAACAAGACCGTCAGTGATGCCCAGTGTCTTCCTATCCTCAGCGGGCACCGAAGCATGGGTCATCACGGAGGGCAGCTCAGCGAGACTCTCATAACCGCCCAGACTCTCCGCCAGGGTGAACACCTTGAGGGCCTTCAGGAACGCCGAGGAGTGCTTCAGCTCACCCTTGATGTAGAAGGAGAAGACGCCGCTGTAGCCGTAGGTCTGCTTCAGAGCGATCTGGTGCTGGGGATGCGAAGGCAAGGCAGGGTGGAGAACCTTCTCCACGAACTGGTGGCTCTCCAGATACTTGGCAACCTTCAGGGCATTCTTCTGATGCTGCTCCATGCGCAGCGACAGGGTCTTCAGACTCCTGTTCACCTGGTAGCAATCGAAGGGCGAGGGCACGATGCCCACTGCATTCTGCAGGAACTTCAGGCTGTTGTAGAGCTTCTCCGAGTTCATGGTAATCCCACCCATCACCACATCGGTGTGTCCGTTCATGTACTTGGTCATCGAGTAGCAGACGAGATCGGCGCCCAGCTCCAGGGGCCGCTGGAAGTACGAGGTCAGGAAGGTGTTGTCCACCGCCAAGATCAGGTCCTCGCGGATGCCATGGACCAGTGTGGCGATCGCCTCGATGTCGGCCACCTTGATCAGCGGATTTGTGGGCGACTCGATCCACACCAGCTTGGTCTCCGGCTTGACGGAAGCCTTGATGACATCCAACTTGGTGGGATCCACGAAGGTGGCCGAGATGCCCAGGCGAGTGGCCACCTGACGGATCAGACGGTTGGTTCCTCCGTACACATCGTCGCCCATGATGATGTGATCGCCGCTGCTCAGCATGGTCAGCACAGCGGTGGTGGCTCCCAGTCCCGAGGAGAAGGTCAATCCGTACTTGGCATTGTCCAGCGCCGCAAAGCAGGTCTCCAGCACATTTCGGGTGGGGTTACCACTGCGCGAGTACTCGTAGCCACGGTGCTCGCCCGGAGCATCCTGCTTGAAGGTGGTGCTCAGCGATATCGGCGGGATCACCGACGCACTCTTCCACTGCTCGGGGCTCTGGCCCGAGTGGATGGACTTGGTGGCGAAGCCGCTCGGCTGGGATTTGAAGCTCATCTCGGTTCGCGGATTGTACACAACTGACACGTGGAGAGATCCGTAGCGAATATATATGCGATGTGGGGCGGATAAGAATCTGCCGACATATGTTCCCGTCTAGCCAGTGCTGCCCAACGTCGCGATTTCGCCCACCATAACACTGGCCAAGGGCTCCACTTTCCCCCAACAGAGCTGCTCTTTTAGCTAGTTTATGTCCATCTTTTAAAAACTTTTGTTTTGAATAGGTTTTGGAATCGATTACTACTTTTTAATATGTATTTTGTTCCGTTTTTGGTAGGTAAACTAAAATAAAACCTATACTGCTGAGAGATTCACCTTAAAAAAGCGAAATAGTACATATGTATGTACTTGATTTGTTATTCTTTAGAAATCAAATGCAAAAGAAACAATTAAACAAATATATATTAAATTATAAAATAAATGCCTACATACTTATAGTTTTAAAAGAACCTGTTGCTTTCTCTAAGGCCAATACCATTAAAATTTAACTTTATGCTGCTGAAAAGATACACCTTAAAAGGCTAAAGTTAAGAAGGTTTTATGTATTATTATTTGGAAATGTAATCAATTAAAAAAAAAAAATAAAATCAATTTTAAAATCCTAAATAAATACCTACTTTTCTAAATATGTACATACATCTCTAATACACTTTTAGACTTTTAGTTTTTATGGAACCTGCGACTTTATCTACATAATGTCAATACGATTAAAAAGGTTTTATTTTGTAGCTATAAAGAGTATACTAACGGAATCGACTTTGATTCTATCTTTATAACAATTCATGTGATAAAATTAGTTGTTTTGTTCAGACTACAGTGGTCTTGAAACTATAGTTCTTTGATTAAAACAGGAATGGGTACCATCCGAAGAAAAATACCTTTTATGTTATAAATTGTAACTTATAACTTATAAAATAAATAATAAACCAGAGGTCCTTCCTTGGATTTTCTTGTGCCACCTTGAATGAGACAGTTCAGAGTATCACTTAGGCTTAATTAAAGCTCTGTGATTCTTAATTATTGAATTATTTTTTTTTGAAAAGAGGCAAAAGCGGAGATACTTTTGTTATTAAATGTTATTTTATTTATTTTTTGTACTGTAATTTTAACTTTAACTTTGCAATAGACTTAACGAAATTAAAGATCCTTTGAGATATCCACCCGGTCCACATTACACTTTCAAAGATCACAACCATATTTTCCAAGTTAAACACGCTATTTAATCTTTTAAAAAATACAATAATTTAATCATTGATAAAGCACTTTATATATTTTACAATTCCAGCTTAAGATTAGATACGATACTGCACATAATAGATCATGCGGAATGGGGTTGAGGGAGCGTGGACAGCGTTGTCTACCACAGTTTGTCGCTGAACACGATCTCCTTGAAGATGCAGTCCTGTTTGGCGATACTTACCATAGACTTCTTGGACTTCATGGCGTCCTGCACCTTCTCGCGTACTTCTGCTGCCTTTACGTCGTTGCGGATATAGAAGAGACGCACCAAATGATCCTCGTTCAGCGATGGATAGCTGCCCAGGAGCGTATGCAAATCCAGGACCAGCAACTCAATGTCCGAGCTGAGCAGGGCCGACAGGGTGGAGATTAGATCGAGTGGCGAGTCACTCAGCGAGATCTTGGGGGCAATCTTTTCGAAAAATAGCTTAAACCGCTTGGCCTCCGCCTTGATCTTCCTGGTGATGGCATCGCACTCGGTGCGCGGCTTCGAGAGCCGCTTGGAAAGCAGTGCCCGTATGTAGCGCTTGGCAAGAAGCTTCTGGGCCTCGTTGATCACCATCTCGAAGTTATTGGGTCGCAGGTGGTTGTAGTCCTGGAAGTAATCGTCCAGGGTCACGCAGATGGTGTCCACGGCAATGTTGCTGGCCAGCCATTTGGCGGTGAAGAGGTCGTTAAAGTGGCACTCCATGTCCAGGAATGCCTCCTCCAGCAGGTAGCTGGCGGCGTGCGCCCGGATCCGCTGGAACGTGGCCAGCAGGCGCTCAAAGTCCTCGTAGTGTTCCGTGCGCGACTTGGGCCAGTAGAGCTGCTTCATCTGCTGCGCCAGCTCCACCATCTGCTGGCTGTTGTTCACAATGGTAATGATGTAGTGGGTGAAGTACTTGATCTGGTCGCGGTTGCGGAAGTGATGCTCCTTCAGCTCGATCACGTTCTTCAGATACGTCTGGCCAAAGATCTCAACCTGCTGAATGCTCATCACCAGCGCCTTGAACGTCAGCTCCTGGTGAATGGTGTTGGTCACCTGCAGATGCTGATCGATCATCTGGAAGATGATCACCGGCGCCGATGTGTGGTAGTAGTGTTCGTCCTGGTCGGGCACCATTTCGGAGAACCACTCCTGCTTCTCCGTCTCGGCAGCCTTGGTCATCCATTCCTGGTAGTTGCGCTGCATATTCTGCAGGTACTCATCCTCCAGCGCCTTGAGGTGCTCCGGCCGTAGCAGAGTTCCAATCAACCGATGCACATCCACGTTGAGATCCGGATGAGCCATCAGCTCCACGCCCGGATAGGTGTGCGTGACCCAGGCCAGCATGGAAACGTACTCGTTGCCCTCCAGGCCAGAGCGGACAATGTTGTCCAGCTGAAAGGAGGAGAAATTAGCTTAGCTATAAGCCTGGGAATCTTATCCGAGGAGAACTTACATAGCTGGACAGTCCCTCGTGGTAGAACTTGACGTACTCCCCGAAAATGTCGTAGTGCGGCGGGAAGCAGGGCACGCACAGCGATTTGACCACGCGCAGGTCCTCCAGTATGATCTGGCGCAGAATCTCCAGGTCGCGCACCAGCCACATCTTGTTGTCCGCCCGCTCCTCCAGCTTGGAGCCCTCGATGCGCGTGACCACTGACTGCTGCAGCACGTCCATGATCATTCGGCGCCATGCCTTTGGCCTGCCAGGCGGCAGGAAGCCAGTTACCTTCTGCTGCTGCAGGGCGAACTGGTCGTTCTTCTCCTCCCGTTCGATGATGCGCAGGGCGGTGACAATAATAGTTGGCTTCTTCCTCAGGATATTTAGCGTCCGGCTGATATTGATGCGCAGTTTCTTCTCCAGCTCCCGGGACACGGTGTCCACCTTCTCGAAGTGACGCTTCAGCGTGATCTTGTCAGAGGCATGCTGCTTCGGCTGCTTGTGCAACTCATAGAGCAGGTCATCGCGCGAGTTCTCCAGATCGGCCAGGCACTGGTGGGCATTGAGCAGCTTGTCGTCCTCGATCAGGGCCATTGTCTTCTGCACGCTGGCATCCACATTGAAGATGTGCTTCAGGTTCTCCATGGCAGTGGCGTACTGCGAGTGCTTGGTGTTCTCCTCGCGCACGACTTCCAGGGCATCGTACACCTCCGGCACGCCCTGCAGCAGGCGCTCCACCTCGTCCATTCGTCGTCGCACCTCGCGCACATCCTGCATGCAGGTTTCCAGCTGCTTGAGGCCCACCCGGACGCCGTCCAGTTGGTTCTGCATTCCGGTCTTGAGTAGAGCCTCCACGGAGGCCTTCTTGCGGGCGATGCGGTGGCGGTACTGCTCCACCTTCTCCAGCTGCCCCGGCCGCTGCAGCATGTTCTGTATGTCCTTAAGCGCCGCCTGACGCGCCTCTTCCTCCAGCTGCTGAAGATCCATTTTTTAATTGGTTTTTCTTTTGGTTTTTCCTTTTCTGTTTTGGCCAATTTTCGCCAAGGCAGAGGGCGTTATAGTGTGACCGTAGCGCATAGTGGCGAGAATACTAATTACGATGCTTGAATTAATACAGTGAAGGTTCGATAAGAGAAAAATCGATAAGGGCATAATCGGAAGTACTTTTAAATTATTTAATAATCAAAAATTGTTTAAATAAGCATAGGGAGTTTTAAGGTTAATTGCGGCAATTGGTAATAATAAATCCACAAGTGTTGGCTTTGTTACAAACAATTCTTGGTATATACGATGACGCTCTTAGGCAAGCTCCACTGTAGCTGTCGATAAATGTTCTTGTTTTCGTTGTGCTATCGCCATCGAGAGCTTTGTTTATTATTTTCAGCCCGTTTAAACGTAAACAACGCCCCCAAATAGAAAAATGAGTTCGCAGCAAGAGATGATCTTGCAATTTGCACCCTGGGAATCGTTTGTGTCGCCAACGTTTTGGCACAAACTGGCGGAGCTCAAGCTGGACCACGATCGCCTGTCTGACTCAAAGCGTTCCATAACGGGACACTACACGAATCGCAATGCCAGCGGCTGTCTCCTGGAAGTGGATTACACAGCCTACCAGAGGTATAGGTTCTGGCGAGGATTCAAGTTTTCTTGAAGTAATCTTTATTACCCTTGAATTCCAGCTCTGCACAGCCACCCAAGTTCAGCCACTCCGCCAGCGGCAACATCTACAACAAGAACACCATTGAGGAGTTCAAGGCCCTGGACAAGCTGCAGTTGCTGGCCGACGAGGGCAAGGAACTGCTGGCTGATATGTGCAGCGGTCGGGTGTTGAGTGATCCCAGTCTATTGACCCGCTTCTTTGTTCTCTCCTTCGCCGACTTGAAGTGCCACAGCTATTACTATTGGTTCGCCTTTCCCTGCCCCCTGACGCCCACATTGAAGCTGCAAGGCGCAGTCCAAAAGCTAAGGGACTTGCCCAACTCTAGCAGATATGTGGAGGCCTTGAAAGCCTTGCCCTCCGAGTCGCATAACTTTTTCATTTTGTATGCAAATGCCGAGCAGCAGGTGTACGAGGCCCGCAGCTTGAGCTCCCTGGTTGAGGAGGAGGTGGAGCACTATTACTTTGGCTTTGCTGATCCCAGCGAGTACGAGCATCCAGCTTGGCTGATGCGCAACTATGCTGCCTTTTTGATCCAACAATGGTGAGGTGTTACCTCTTTAATTGCTAACTGGTTATGACTTCCTCTATCTCCTCTCATAGTCCCAGTTTTGTGGGCAAAACTATCAAGTTCCTGGGCCTGCGTTACAATCAGCAAATGCAAATGGACGACAGCCGCATCTGGCAGGTGATTCAAACAGAGGCCTGCGATCTAACCCAGTCCGGGGAGGTAAAATATGTGGGTTGGGAGCTGAATAAGAATGCCAAAATGGGACCAAGAATGGTTAGCATGCGGGACAGCATGGATCCGGCCAAGTAAGCTTAAGTGATAAGAATTATCAGAGGGGAAAACCTGTGTAATGTACTTGACTTGCTACCCTTGTCCACTACTTGTACTTTCCCTTGCAGATTGGCTGAGAACTCTGTGAACCTCAACCTTAAGCTGATGAAGTGGCGCCTGGTTCCTGATCTTAATCTGGAAGTCATCTCGCAAACCAAATGTCTGCTCTTTGGCGCTGGCACTCTGGGCTGCGCTGTGGCTAGGAATCTACTGGTAAGATCACATTTATCCCCATAGTAAACCTCAAACTTATTGAATATCTTTTAAATTTCCAGTCCTGGGGCTTCAAGCATATCACTCTGCTGGACAACGGCAAGGTGGGCTTTTCCAATCCCGTGCGCCAGAATCTCTACACCCATGCCGATGCCGTGGCGGGAAATAAAATGAAGGCCACCACCGCAGCCGAGAGATTGCGTGAGATCAATCCCTGTGCGGAGACAGCAGGACATGTGCTGGAAATACCCATGCCCGGGCACACCATTGGTGAATCGCTTGTGGCCCAGACAGAGGAGCATCTGCTGGTGATCGAGCAGCAAGTGCGGGACCATGATGTCATCTTTCTCCTTACGGATTCACGCGAGAGTCGCTGGCTTCCCACGCTGCTGGGAGCAGCCAATCAAAAGGTAGGGAATATATAATAAAAATAATAATATACTCCATTAAATCCCACTAATCTTTGACCTTTCAAGGTGGTCATCAATGCCGCCCTCGGCTTCGATAGCTACCTGGTGATGCGACATGGCAGCACTCGCGAGGAGGCGGGCGATTCCAAGCAGAAAATTGAGGGACTCAAGTGCATCAGTGGCAGCCAGCTGGGCTGCTACTTCTGCAACGATGTCACGGCGCCGGGAAATGTGAGTTAACAACGTATATATATTCGTTCAGACTTGGTTTTGGTTAAAGGATTAAGCTAGACACACTCGTAGTCGTGACGGGAGTACTTCTCGAAGCCGCCGCATGTTGGGTCACCCGTTTGCAGGTGATCCACTCCAGTTATCTGGATCACCAGGCCATTAATACTGGTCACCTTGAAGCCCACCAGATTCATCATGGCATTGGGCGTGCGCCAGGCGTAGCTAAAGAAGTTGTAGCCATCCACGGCGGTGAGGACCTCGCGGTCCGTAAAAGCCAGCGCCAGCTTGAACTGTTGATTGAAGACAAAGGGGAAACCACCATGACGCTCCTCATTTCCGAACCTAAAAGGAGGGGAGGTTAGCAAGGGAAAGGCACCAAAGATCGTCTTAAAAAATATTCACTCAAAGTTCTTGTTCATGGAGTTGCGCACCACGGCCTTGTCGTCGAAGCGCACGCTGAAGTGCAGCTCCTCGCGCTTGGTGTCCGAGTCCATGAACTTGATGATAAACTGGCCCTTCTTGTTCTCGAAGCACCGCGCCGTGATGACTATCACATGGCCGGCACTGAAGAGGATGGGCTGATCGTTGCTGAAGGCCTTAAAGTAATCCGAGGCATGGACGGCGGGCCAGGGATTGGGGAAGACAGTGCGGTGATCCACTTGCTTGATCACCTGGATCTGATCACGAATCTCCAGCGCTCTTATAGCTCCCAGCGGCAAGCGGTAGCGGAATCTACAGAATTCCCGGCTATTTATGGAGATGGCAAAGCTGTCCTCGCAGCACAGGATGTAAACAAGAAAGAACTCCCCACTGACAATGGGATTAGGTAGCGTATTGCTGTCTATGACATGGGTCTCCTCCTCGCCCCAGGAGCCATGCATCCGAGAGTTCCTCACGATCACATCGTTGCGGAAATAGCAGGAGAAGCGCAGACCTATGTCCGCGTCCGGATCCACTGTGCTCTTGGCTGTGCAGAGGTTGATGTGGAACCTACCGAAAAACCAAAAAACCGATCATAATCGGAGCATTAGTCATGGCCCGATAAGGAAGGTAGTTTGACAAGCGATTAGTCACGGAGCGATGGGAGGGAAGCGACTCCTTCACCGCGATTCCAGAACTCTAACTCACCTGGCGGCCCCGTCAATGGTCTTGGCCACGACCTCTAGCACATGGCCAAACTCCAGGGGATGGGACAAGTTGCCAGCGTATTCGGTTAACATGATTCCTGCCTGTTTCTCGTCGTCGCCAGCAATTACCAATCGAACTCACTATCGCCTGTCCACTGAACGAAAACAAAATGTATATTTTAGGGCCGGTGGGAGAGTCCGGAGCTTGCCGCTCCCGCTACCGGGCTCTTCCGCTCGCCCATGTTCTTGGGAACTTTGGGAACTTTATCTAATCAGCGGCGGACGGACGGACGGGCGGGGCAGCAGCGGGAATAATGGTTGCTTGAGCAACGCCTAGAACTGCGAGCGTAACTCAACTCGATATTTGGTGTTTGGGACTAACTGTTTGTTTTGTTCTCACCCTGGAGACGTCATCTCTGGTTGGCTCGGAGCATGCGTTTGTTGACACTGAAAAGCTTGCAAAGCTTTCGATCTTCGCACTGCAACGGCGCTAAAGCTTTATCCACACAAGATCCATGATATATATATTAAGATCTCTTTGAAATTTACTTACTTTGAGAGTATTTTTTAAGGCAATTCTTTGTAAACTCTCTTACTTTATACCTTCTCTTTCTTGCAGTCCCTTAAAGATCGCACTTTAGACCAGCAGTGCACCGTGACCCGACCTGGTGTATCTAATATTGCAGCTAGCTATGCTGTGGAACTCCTGGTTTCCCTGCTGCAACATCCGCAGAGGGAACTAGCGCCAGCCTATTACGCCCAGAGTGTGCGTGGTAAAACGGAGGAGGAGGCGGTGGGCAAAGTGCCAGAGGGTCTGCTGGGCATCCTGCCGCACTCCATCCGGGGAATGCTTTGCAATTACGAGAACATACTGCCAGCCACCCAGAAGTTTGCCCAATGCATTGCCTGCTCAGCGGTAAGAATAGTTTGGGATGTCATTTAATAATAATTAATAATAATAATTATTTTACAGCCCGTTTTGGAGGCTTATAGAAAGGAAGGTCATGTCTTTCTCTTTAAAACTTTTGAAACAGCCAAGTATCTGGAGGATTTGACTGGAATTTCCGAGTTCAAGCGCTTGAATAGCGAGGTTTGTGGCTATACTCTATATATTTTATATAAAATAATTCAAATAAATTACATTTTTTCAGATAATTGACTTTGATGATGATGAATTCGATATGTCCGAGGAGGATGAGGATTAAAAGTTTGCATTTAATTGAATTTCTCTACTTTTGCTTGGAAATTTGCTTAGTTTTAAGAAGAAAATAATGCAGCTTATCGAGGCTTCAAGCTAGAAAGTTCGATTTTTCTACAGAATATAGATTAATTAAGCTTGTGAAGCATTTAAAAGTTCAATGTCTAAGCCAAAAATGTATGTATTGATGTTTTTTCATGTAATTTATCTAGTCATTAAGTAAAATTGTATAAAAATCCAACGAAATTAAATGGAAATTGAAAAGAAAAGACTTCTAAATTATTCTGGAAATTGTTGATGCCGAAATATCGAATGATTCACTTGGGTATTTATTTTTTTTTAGCTATTTAGAAATAACGACACATTTGAATGTTTCCTTTAAATTACAAGTCGCAGCCTCTGGCCTCTGTGTTGTCCGTCGAATACGTTTTCCTGCTGATAAGAACATCCCATTCAAACGCGCAAATATTGTTCTGATTTGAGAATTCCCCCCACTTTTTAATGATTGAAAAAAATATGAAAATATTTGTGTTCGCTTCCATTGGTCGGTCGGTCAATGAAATCATTTTATTAACTGCATTTCTCAAGGCAATAGCAAAAGGCACGAAAACAAATAGGAATTCGTTGTCTTGTATTGTTTGTTTTTCGGGAATATTCAAATGATTTACATAGCTAGCGCGGGTTGGGTGTGCAAAAAGAATAGTTCAAAGTTGAATAAACTTGGTTGGAAAGCCACGAGCTGAATGGATATGCTAAGTAGCTCTAGATTGGGTTAGCAAAAAAAATGGTGGCAGAGATAGCTGACATATTTGAGATACACTCGGAATTTTGTTTGATATATATTTATTTATTACGAAATTATTTATTTAAAAAATATGTGCAAGTATAGGGATATAAAGGTCAATATGTAAATATTCAGATATGTTACAGAAATGACCATTTTATGCAAATTAAATTTTAATATGTGTCTAAAAGTATGCAATGATATATTAAGGAACACAAATTTAAAGTCAAATTTGTGTTTTATATGCGTTTTATCATTTTCTGAAATTAAGAATATAAAGATTTTAAATTTGGTATGTAATGTATGCTATGATTTACTTGGAAAAAGTGTTTTGTAGGTTTTTAAAGTTTTGTTGGATACTTTTGGGTCGCTCTTAGGGAGATTTCAAATCAAAAGCAATACCTAAAAAAGGATTTAGAGGCTTAATTCTGTTAAAAACTCTAAGCTAACTAAAAAGTTCTAATTTGTACATGGTTTTAAATATTTAAACATTTATTTAAACTAGAAAATTCAACAAAACTGTTTCATTTTCATAGCTCTTCTTACGAAAACAGGTAAATATAGAATGCAGGTTTACCAACTCCATATAACTCATGTTCCAAATAGAGCCAAGCCAAGTGTTGTGAGCTAAACAAATATTGGCAAGCCGCGGCACTTGACACCAAAATCGAAGCGAGGCTAAAAAGTGTTTCAAAAAACCTTTCATCTCCCATCATGACCCCAGGCCAGCTGCCGCAGCATCATGCGACTCGAGAAGGGGACAAAAGGCACCCCCGGCCATTTCTCTTGGCCAAGAAACGCAAATAAGAAAGAAGACTGGCCAACAGCACAGACTCTATAATTAATAGTTTAGGCCGGCCGGGACGGGGGAGAAATGTATTGGAATATCTGGCCGCTCAACCTCGCAGATCTCGACATCGGTAGCATAAATTTCGGGCCAACAACTGAGCAAACAACAACAAGAAGACGAAGACTCAGGCCAGGCCAGGCCAGGCCAGGTTGTGGGGGCCGAGTGAAACCCGCTTTGACGTTTGAGTTTTGGCTCGCAGCTGCCGAAAGCACTCAAAATGCCATTCAAGCGCCTCGCTGCCTCTGTCGGCGTCGCAAATTGTCACTCGAATTGCGTTTTGAGTGGAAACTGCGGCTCTGCTGGCCAAGATCTCCATAAATTGGTGAAAGATACCCAAAACGGCACACAAACCAAGTGGCGCGCATCCAGGTGGCAGCTGAGCCAAAGTGAAAATTCCCCAACCCAGAAAGTGTCCTGAAAGCAAAAGTTTTTCCTTTTTGAAAAGTGCAAGTTTCAAAAATTCAAAATTATTCAATTACTGCCAGAGAAGAGAGCCGATTTTAACAAGTCCAGCAAAATGGTAAGTCCTGGAGCCCATAAGAGAATCCCTGTAAAAACCACTTTCCCTTCGGTTTATTGAACTTGTGTGGAAAATTGCCTGCGACTTTCCAGCAATTTTCCAAAGTGCCTTAGGCTTTTTGTTGGCCAAATATTGACGCAGCTTGTAGTTTCTGTTTTTGCCTCGCTTTTGCCATTGGCCTTAACTTGTTGCGAAAGTTGGCTACTGCCAAGTTGGCACTTCAGTGCGCTGCTGCTTTTTGTTGGCCATTGCAAAACACTTTTTCAAATACCAAACCCCCAGAAATATTATGATGTGGCGAGGTCTAAACGGGGGGGTAAAAATATTTAATAACACAGCTCCGGGGAGCTCGTAAAAAGAGTAACTATTATTATTAATGTGACAAGTTCATTAACGCTTTGACACTGCAGCTGGAAAATGCTGATGGAAAGTGCTTCATTTTCTCTCTGGAATTATGTAAGTCATATTTCGGGGGAAAGGAGAATCATAAAAGAACCTTTGTTTGCTCAGTTGTGCTCTTTTTTTTTTTTGAGGGAGAAAGTAAGGTCAGTTAGTCATTAATAATGAACTTCCTGAATCACAAAGGCAACTCAAATGCATCACTGCTGGAAGCTTTCAACTTAAGTTAAGTTTTTTTTAGAGTTAAATGCCAGGCAGTTAAGTCTAAACTAAACCTGAAAGTAGGCAATAATTTAAGCCAAATTCTTTAGAACAAAAAGAATCTCAATCTCTCTTTGATAAACTATCAAACTTTGCCCTCTTTTAGCAGAGAAAGCTGGCGCATAAATAAGCAAAATTTGAAAGCTAATAGATTTTGCATTTGAGAGGAAACATAAGACCTTTGAACTGCACAAGAAGATGTCGCATTTTTAAATGGTAAAACCCCTAGGACTCATTATTTTTTCAAGTAAAATCACCTTAAGATGGACATACGTCAGCAGCCAGATTCGAAGCAGCTCCCATTGGTGACGAGGATGGTCCCAGTATCAGTATCAGTAATAATAAAAAAAAACATATATTCGGCTATTGGACAGATAATAGAAATTTGTTTTTTATTCGTCGAGCGGTCCCATTAGAGCGTCGTTAACCTCTGGTCCAGAAATTCAGGCAGGCGGACAGGCACATCTGTTGGAGAGCCCCTCCTGGCAACATTCGATTCTCAGCCATTTGAAGATAGTGGGCTCGGCGATAATCCGCTTCTTGTTCATGTTTTTTCTGTTGTTATTGCTCCGGACTTGTGTCCGATCGATCCGTGCTGATTATATAGGAGCGGACCAGGAGAGAAGATCTCCAGAAGCCGCGGTGTCAGCTCAGATCAGTTCAGTTGGGTTTGCCAGCCGAGGTGGAGCGTGTGCGCGATTACACTTACTTGAAGGGAATCTTTCAATATTCAATCTTTCTACGCAACCGATTGGAATATACACCATATATAGACACCGCTATCAGCTATCAGCTAGCATCGATCATAGGATCATCGATCATAGAACGTCGTAATTCATCTAAATCAATTGAGGAACGAGCTATATAGACTCTATATATACATATATATATAGGTACTTTTCCACGCCCTCCTACGATCCCTGACTGAGCTAAATCCCTAACCTAACCCCATCGTCTGCCCTCTCGCACCCTAGGTCAATCAGAGCAAGCCCAAGATGGCCCTGTCCAAAATCGACTCGGAGATCGAACAGGTGGACCAGGAGAAGTACCTGCGACAGGCCACCAGCTACTATCAGGCGCTGGAGAAGCCCCTGAAGTATGGACCTGCGGTGGATAGCCTTTCGGACTTGGTCAGTGCCCTGCATCGCGAGTTCGAGTCCAACTATGTGAACATCGAGATGGTGAACCACCTGATGCTCTCCTACAAGTCGAATCCCCGGGAGTGGCGCAAGTACGCCAAGTTCGATCGTTATAGCTACACCCGGAACCTGGTGGATGCGGGCAATGGCAAGTTTAACCTGCTGATCCTGTGCTGGGGCGAGGGACATGGCTCCTCGGTGCACGATCATGCCGATTCCCATTGCTTCATGAAGATGCTGAAGGGGGATCTGCGCGAGAAGCGCTATGAGTACCCCAATCGCTCCTCCGGCAGGGATACCGCCCGCGGCCACCATCCCGATGGCGAGATCGATAGCCGGGAGCTGGTGGAGATCGGGGAGACACCCATTGCCGTCAACGATGTGGCCTACATAAATGGTGAGGAAACTGGACTGGAACTTGGAATAAAATGGGATTTTTACTTACTTTGGGGTGTTTTTTTCTTTCGCCATTTCCCGCAGATAACTTGGGCCTGCATCGCGTGGAGAATCCCAGCCACTCGGACACCTCCGTCTCGCTGCACCTCTACTGTCCGCCCTTCGACCAGTGCTCCGTGTTCCAGGACACCCAGAAGAAGACCACCGCCAAGGTGACGTTCTGGAGCAAGTACGGCGTGAGGACGAAGCTGAACGAGCAGTAGCCAGATCCCAGCCAGATCCCAAATACAATTATTGTTGCATATTGCTAAGCATCTTTATTACTAGATATTTAACAAGCTAGGGCCCAAGGAGATCCGGGATTGGGACGGCAGAGCGAGGGCCACGAGGGCACTGAGTTAGCTGATAAGCCCGTTCCGGATCGTAGATTTTAAGTGTATCTTTAGCATTAGTTTAGCTCTACCAAAAAATATTCAATATATAAGTGAACTTATTGACAACTCCCCGTTTGGCGTATTTACTGGAGCTCCGCGGAGCCAGCTTGCTGGGGGAAAACTCAATCATCCAAACTAGCGTCCCGCATGGTAGACCTTTTGGGTGCACCCCGGTCCAGGGTCTGCTTGATGGACTTGAGCAGGCCGGGCAGTAGGTTGATGTGCTTGTCCACACAGTTGCCCGTGCAGCCCTCGAAGATGTGCTGGGATCGGGCCATGTCCCGGTCGCTTGGATTGTTGGGAAGACTGGAGCGGGCATCGCTGTTGCAATCCTAAGGGTGAGATGTGGGAGAGGTTAGCTGGGGAATTTGAGATAACTATCTCCTGAAGAACCTGAATCATGTGTGAATCTTAAGGGGCTTATACTTTAGTTTACTTAAAGAGTTGTGATCTTAAAGATAACTTTTTTGGGTCTGTCTGAATCTATTTAAAGATGCTTTATTTTTACAAACTCAAATTCACTTTCATTGAAAGTGAAAATAAGAAAAGGAACAGTCGTACTATTAATAGTATTAAATATAATTTAAATCAAAGAATACGACTAGATTGGCGCAGTAAGAGTATACTCGTCCAATCTGGCTTATTCCGGTTTATTCCTACAATAAAAATAAGATTGTTAGCAAAGTTTTGAGCCAGAAGATAGCTTGAAACTAAGAGTCTCAGTTAGCAAAGAAAACGAACAGATAAACCGAAATGGCTAGATCGATTCGGCTGGAGATGCTGGTCAAGATAATACATAACCTATGTAAAAATAATATGAATATACTTTATACTATAATCATATAATTATAATATTATTCTAGTCATATCAGAGCCAAACAATGGAATTCGCCAGTCGTTATTTCGAGTGTATAAATAGGCGCTAAAGTCCGGACCATTGGTTGTGGTCGAAACAGCTGTCCGAAGATGCCTCACTTACAATGTCTATAAATAATTAGGCCGATCATATGACCCCAACTTCGCTAAACGCTTCATCTAGTCAAACCTATTTTTGATGCCATATTACAAAACATAATAGCTATGTTTTTTGTCATCTTTAACTACTATATTCTGTTTCTAATACACACAAATACAATGTTGAGATTAGATTCGTAAAGGTGGACCACTGCCTAATAGGATTGGAATTGTATCTTTTAATGGTTAATAAGGAAACCCTCTTTAAGACCTCGTTAGGAAGGTTGTTGACTTAAGAACATTGTAATGGTGGACCACTGATGTAGAGGGTCGAAAATGTCTCTGCTAATGGTTAATAAGAAACCTTTAAGATTTTGTTAAGATTCTGGTTGACTTTAGGACATTGTAGTGTTAGCTTATCCTCAAAAATTCCTTCTGCTGTCATTTGTTCTAAGTTGTAAGGTGTTAAGCATGTCTTAAGACGATACAGGATTAAAATAGTGCTAAAAAGCGTCAGAAAATCACAAGCAAGGACTTATAAAAGCAAGCGTAGAACCCACTCCCACCTTAACACAGTTCTGCAGGCGATTCTGAAACTGTCCCAGCTCGTGCTGCAGATAATCCTGGGCATCCATCAGTGGTCCGGCGCACTTCTCAATGCAGTTCTGCACACTCTCCAGCGTGCCACGCTCATCGTCGCAGCACTTGGCAGCGCAGCGATGCATTATGGACTTCGCAATCATATATCCGGGAGAAAATGCTTAGCGGGAAAGGGCTTTAACTCCAACGAGAGGCCACCACACTCACCTGCATCCGACGCAAGTGCGAGCGGTACATGTCCTCGATCATCTCGCTAATGGCACTCTCCAAGCGCTTCTGCTGTCCCGCCATTGAGGAAATTTTTTAATATTAACAATTTGGAAAAAAAAAACAAAAGTATATCTGGCTCTGACAGCTTTTTGTGTGTATTTTATATTTTAAAATGTGATGGAAACATGACGACGCCAGGGTAGAAAACTTGGTGAAATGATTCAAGAGCTAGTAACACTATATATTTGCACGGTAATTAAGGTAAACGAGTTTCAACAACTTAATGGATTAATATAAATGCACCTAGACTTGGGGAATGCCCTCGGGTCCCTTGGAGAGCACAGCTTTCATAGTCTTCATCATGCCGGGTATCAGCCCAACATGCTTGTCCACGCACTGGATGGCACAACGCTCGAATTGATCCGTGTACTTTGCTATTTGATCCTCGTTGGGATTGGGCGGCATTTTCACTTTCACATCATCGTTGCATTGCTAAGGGAATGGATTAATAAGTAATTGATAGTTAAAAGGAACAAAAATATTTAATTTCTTTGCTACAATACCATGACGCAACGCTGCAGTCTTCCCTGGAACTCTCCCAGCTCGTGCTGGACATAATTTTGGGCCCTTGTCATGGGCGCTGAGCACCGATCGACGCACCTCTGCACACTGTCCACCGAGGAGGTTCCATCCTGACAGCACTTGGCGGCGCACAGATGCATCTCATTCTGATTGGGATTAGAAATTATGAAATAAAGTCTGTTATAGGTTTCACACTCCAGAGGCACGGGCACTTACCTGCATCTTGCGCAGGTGCGTCTTGTCCATGTCATCGATGGCCTCTGTCACGGCAGACTCAATACGTTGACGCTGTGCCTGGATCATGGTGCTAATTTAATTGTTGATTACTTTCCGCCTAAAAACTGATTTCGTAATATCAAAATAAATGCCGGCAGCGTGTTTTTTGTAATCCTAGCGATGTGCCGGCCCAGCTGCACTTTATCGATATTTTTTAATCGATAGCATTGTTTCTTCTTCTTCTTGAGTGTTTTCCAATCATTTGATTTGTTTTTATTTTTCGTCGCGAAATTATTGAATTAAAGCCATGTCTCTGCTGCAAAAATTAAGCAGGTCGGCGCTCCAGGTTGGCTCCTTCGCTAGCCGCCGCCGGCTGCCCGTGGCCTTGCGTTTGCTGAGCGGGGAAACAGAGAAAACACCAGTTGCAGAGTCAGCCGTCTCTGGTGAGTCTTCCCCGGAGAGCAGTGGCAGCAAGGGAGGATTTGCCCGTGCCTTTGACAAGTACACGGCTCCCGCCACGCCCGAGTTGCCGCCGGAGGACAACCAGACCTTTGCCTCTCTGCTGAGGAATTCCAAGTTCGTGGATGTGAGTTGCTGCCAGAGTATTCCCCCATTTTGTTTATGTAATAACTTTTCGATATCCGGGAGCAGCTGGGCAGCGCCGAGGGCAAGGTGGTCAGCGGCAAGATATTCCATGTGGTGGGCGATGATCTCTACATAGACTTTGGCTGGAAGTTTCACTGCGTCTGCACTCGTCCGGCTCGCAATGCCAGGTGAGAGGAGGGATTACCTCTAGTTATTTATCAATTTATTAAATTCCCCTTTCCCCGCAGCGACTATGTCAAGGGAGCCCGCGTTCGCCTGCGCATCAAGGACCTGGAGCTGTCCACCCGTTTCCTAGGCTCATCCAAGGACATAACCATCCTGGAGGCCGATTGCCATCTGCTGGGCCTTCTGTCCTCGCCCACCCGCCAGTCGACGGCCAGAACAACAGCGCCCAAGATCGAGGACATCCTTTAAATCATTTATTCTGTGCATAAAAACCAAGGTTTGTTAATCGTTACGTCAAGTCCGCGTCCTGCTTTGTTGTGGTAAACTGGAACACCTCGTAGTGGTGGTTGAGCTCCCGCACCGCATGCAGCTGGAAGCGTGTGGCGAGGGCTCCGTTGTCGGAGCTCCTCAAAAAGAAGACCCTTTTGGCTCGACTGTGCACCAGGGCCATGGAGCACATGAGACAGGGTTCCTGCAGCAGGTATACATCGTAGCCGGTGCAGAGGTAGGGTCCGAACTTGGCCAGGTTGTCGGCTCCCTGATCCTGCTGCTGCTGCTGCTGCACTTCCTCACTTCTCCTGGTCTCCGCCCCAAAGTGCAGGTCCTTGAACTCCTCGTCCTTGTTCAGGTAATCATAGTAGGCTGTGGGAATGCCTCGCAGTGTGGTCACTCCCCCAGCTTCTGGATCCTCTGCGAAGGTTAGCTCTGTTGCAGTGGCTCCTCCCTGCTGGCTGCGTGCCACATAGTCCACCAAGAGCATGCTGCAGTGCTCGTGCGGACTGCGGGACTCTGCACCTCCAGCGATGGCCACGATGCTGGGTTGCCGCGGATCCACACAGATGCCCACTGGCTGACCAGCATTCACATCCCGCGAGAGCCTCACCAGCAAATGAGCCACCCGCTTATGGAAGCGACGTTGTTCCGAGCTGAAATTGCTGCCATTCCTGAGGGATTCCGAGTAGTGGTTCGGGTGGAACTTGCAGGGCCAATGCCGCAGTGTCTTCTCGTACTGCACCCGCAGCCGGGGCATGCGTTCGGGCACCTCCACCACATGCACCCCCTGGCAGAGGGCTCGGAGCACGTGCTCCGAGAAAGCAAAGCGCTGCAAGTGCTGCTCTAGGGTCTGGGATGCCCCGATCTCGGAGCTGGGACAGATGAGCACACTGCGGTCGTGAACGCGTTTCAGATGCTGGAAATGCGGCAGCTTCTGGGACAACTCCTGGATCACCGCCTGCAGCTGCTGCTTCGTCTCCAACTTGCAGCTGTGCGCCTTTATCAGCTCTATGTCCCGATCGAACTCATCGGACAGAATGGCCCGGATCCCGGTGATGTCCTGGTCCTCGAGGGGGGTGAGGGATTGCCTCCGGGCTCGCTTTACCGGAGGCGAAGCCGTTAAATCCATTTTTGTTTAATTTCAAATTGAAATTTTCAATGTTTTTAATTGGAAGCGATAACTCACAGATCGACTTGCTATCGATAGCTGCAGAAACAGCTGATTTCTGTGGAATGCAAGTAGCGTCAAGATTGGTTGTGAAAACGACTAACTAAATTGTCAGCCAAAGATGTTTAGGTTCCACTTTATCATTTTCCAAAAAATCGAACTTTAAAGAAATTTTAAAATGGCAAAAGGACCTTTTACATGCTTAAAAACTCGTTTCAATTCTTAATCATTTCTACATCCCCGATGATGATGCCTCCCCCACAAAAACTCCTCTTAGAGCCCTTTGCCGGAAACTGAAGTTTATTTCAAAATTTCGAATAATATAAGTAATGTAATATAAATCCAAAAACATAATGTGTCTCAAAGGTTTTTGCGGCTACTTTTCCCTCTACATTGGCTGCATCTTCATCGGCCTGACGGGCGTCATCGTGGCGGTGTTGGTCTTTTCTGTGGCTGTCTTTGAGCTGGTCGGCAATAACCGGCACCTGCTGCTCGAGATCGGCGGTATGGTAATCGCCCTGATCTTTGGCGTGAGCAGGATATGCTTGCTCTTCGGCGTGATGTGGGTGAGTGTCTTGGGCTTCCAGAGTGGTCTTGAGTGTCCCAGTTAAGTCCCTGTTCTATTTCCATTTCTCAGGACGTGTGCTGGACGATTCTCGTGTCCTTCATCATTGGTGTGGTGGCCTTTGCTCTGATGGTCTATGGGGTTGTGCAGTTCTGCTTACTTTTTCCAAATCCTGTGTACTTTTTGATCGGCACCATCTTGATAATAGGTAAGTCCTCTTTTTTTATATAAAATTGTACCCCTTTAATGTTAATATACCCCTCAAGTTGAACTGTACTATCTGTGGATTATGATCTCCACTTGGTGGTGCTGCCGATCCTGCACCCAGGACTGCTAACGAGGGTAATATTCGCGGTTTTTATTATAATTTTTATTTGTCAGTCGAAAAGTGCCTTAGCCGAGACTCGAACCCGAGTTGGCGGTTGGAACCCACGCGGCAGCTGAATGGTTCTGAAACGGAAAATGCGAAATCAAGTTTGGTTTAAAGGGACCAGACTGGTCGAGACATCGATCACCTAAATTAGGAATCGATATTTTGGGATATTTTGCCGCTGGTGCCACGGTCACATTGTCAAGTCTCCAAGTCTATGGCGGCAACTTCAAGTCAATCCGCAACAAGTCTATGTCGTTCCCGGAGCGCTCGAGCTCCCCCAGCGCGTGAGCCTGTGTGTGTGTGCGTTTCGTCGTCGATCGAAAGAAAAGGCAAGAAAAGAGAGCGAGAAAGAGAGCGAGCGAGCATGCGAGAAGAAAATATATATGAAATATAAATAAGCAAAGTGTACCTGTGTGAGCCCTGTGTTGTTGTTTTTGTTGTGTTTCATTTGGCGCAATTAGAAGTAACGGTGCGAAGGTGATTTGCACGGGAGAAACTTGAAAAATCAGCGAGGCGCGATCGGTAATTTTCCAAGTGAATTTTCATTTTCGTTTTGTTTTTCGTTTCGCAACAAGTGAAGATTTAATTCAATCAACGATCTGCGCGATCAACCTGTGGAGGCAGTGGCCGCGTGTGTGTGTGTTCTAAGCACAAACAAATGCTGAATAAAAAATAAACGAAAACAAACGAAAATAAACGAAAAATCTATCCAACGGATACTACAAGTTCGCGAGCCGGTTTAGTCATCCGCGAAGCCGGGGAGGCACAGCACAGCTTTGAGATACTGTGTGCTTTGAGATACATTCTCGCTGCTCCTCAACAGCTGTTGCCGCCTGGCTGCAATGCCACCGCACCTGGATCTCCATATTTGCCCTGCCTTGGAGCCGCGCGATAAGATATCGCTAAATACCAGCTAAAAAAAAATAGAGAGAAAAATAAAGAAAAAAAAAAGAAAAACAAAAGAACGTCGGGAAAAATCGCACAGTGTTGCCGGTGCTCTTGGTGCCAGTGTTTAAAGTTAAATCGCACGTTTATCTTATCGGCAGTCGGTCGGTCATTGATTGAGCTTTGCCTTTCCGCTCCCAGGCACGGCCGGCGGCGGCGGTGAAGTCATTCCTTCAGAGGCCTTCAGATACAGTATCTACTCGCTACGATATCTAATGCAGCAGGAGGAGCAGCAGCAGCCATAAAGGCCATAAAGCCAGTTGTCTCTAAAGAGAGCCGAGCCGGGGAAAACCCAAGCAAACCAAAGCACAAAAAACCAAGACACTCGTAAATCAAGCCAACTGGAGAGGACCAAGATGGACATAGAATCCGATTCGGACACCTCGGAGAGATGGGAGGACTTTTTTGGTAAGCGGGCGGGATCACTGAACTCCTTCTGCTTCGTGCAGAGGAACCACTGACATGACTCAAAGGGCACCGGAAGAAATATGTGTGTGCTAGTTAGTTATAGAAATAGTTTGGTACTTTTGGATATTGCACGGATTTCATAGAATTGGGTTTTCATTTTGAAGATATTTGAGCTGTAATTTTGATTTATTTTCTTCCCAATAAGATATTTTCATTATTGAATACTTACATGTTTAAGATTAAAAGGTTGTAATTGAGAAATATCTTTGGTCTAGACTCTAGAGGCAATTAACCTTATTTATATTTATTTATTATATTTTTATTATTTGAAGTAAAGTTCCTTGAATCATTTAAACTAAATTTTCTATGAATAATTGTTGAATTTCTTATAATAACTAATAAGAATAAGGAAGACACATAAAATTGAATTTAATCTATGCGAAAAAAGTAATAGAAACCTTTTACAATTTAAAGTTAGAATAAAAGTTGTTGAATGAATTTATAGTTTTGTGATTTAAAAGCAGTTTAAAAGCATTAAACATTTTTGGAAAATTGAAAAATACATTATAATATATGGTTTCAACAAGCCCTTAAAATAATAAATATTTACAAACACTTGCTTATTTATTTAATTAGATTAGGTAGAAATGGTTTCAGATTTTTTATTTCTGATCAGTAATTCTTTTACTTAGTTCAGAAAATATACATTCTAATATATTATATCAACATGCCCTTAAAGTTTATACATATTTATTTATTTACTTATTTATTTATGGTAGAAATGGTCTCACATTGAATATTGAAATACCTTTTCCTTGTGACAACTGACAATCATTATTTAAGGTAAACGTTTATCTGAGTTTGTAAATATTTGTGCTAAGGTCATTCTGATTTTGGAAATATTGGCCTCAAGCTCTGAACTCTACTAACATCTACCACTTAGTCAGGTTCATGGTTTTCCCTATTGAAATAGTGACACCTGACACTCAATATTTAAGTGAAAACCTTTCTGCCAAGCCAAGGAGTTTCTTTCTGTGTCGCAAGATTCTACGCATTCCCGAAGAACTCCCGATATGGACATGCGTGCAAGAACGGACCATTGGTCTGCCTTTCTTTGGCTTGGATGGCTTGGCTTGGCTTGGATGGCTTGGACTTGGATGGACGATTGCATTCGGTGGCTCTTGGGCTCCGTTCCGTTCCCATAACTGTACATAAAGGGGGGAGAGCAAGGCGAACAAAAAAAAAATGAAATAAAATAAGAAATAAGGTAACAACCCACTGCCGAGTGGTGGTGGTGGTGGCATTGCGTGAATTTGCGGTGTAACGGGTTCGCTTTGTTTTTGCATTCCGCTTTGCCCACAAACGTCCGAATCTTTCGGCATTATTTAAGCGCTCGAAAAGTCGGCCGTAATGAAATTTAATGATAATACATAATTTCGGGCTTTTGACCCACATTACCATATATACAAGTGTGGCCACGAAAAGGGTCCGTGTCTCGGGATTTGCAATTTATGCTTTGGGGCGGCGGCTCCTCCACACGGCTTGCTGACCCACTTTAATTGTGACGATTCCGAATCGCCAAGACCTCGCCCCTCACCCATTTCAGCCCGTTGTTGCATTTGTTTTCCTCCACGCTGAAAGCTTTCATTCAATTAGTGCATTAGTCACAATATCTCAGTCAGTCGAGCGTGTATATCGGGTTTTTTTCATTGACTTTCTTCATGATAATTGCATGTTCGCTAGCAGAGAGCTGTTAGATAAGGTTGCCCCTAGCTAACAGGCTCTGTTAGTTAACCCCGGGTTAAAGGGGGGGTTAGATTTGATAATATAGAAGGTCAAAGCGGCTTTCCCTCAACAGACTCTTTTAGATAACCCCAGGTCAAGGCAGGGCTTAGATTCAATAAGTAAAAAAGCCATAGCAGCTGTTATGTAAGGTTTCCCCTTTGCAGACTCTGTTAGTTAAAACCTGGTTAAGGATAATAATAATCCCAGGTTATGGAGGACTTAGATTCAGCAAGTAAGAAAACCATAGCGGGTGTGAGACAAGGTTGCACATAGTAACCTGACTCTGTTAGTTAACCCCAAGTTAAAGCAGGGGTTAGATACAATAACTAAGAACATCATAGCGGCTGTTAAATAATCCTATGTTATGGAGGAGTAACATTCAACAGTAAGAAAGTCATAACAGCTTTGAGAAAAGGTTTCCCGTAGCTACCAGACTCTGTTAGTTAACACCAGGTTAAAGCAGGGGTTACATACAATTACTAAGAAAATCGACTGTTTGATCAATTTTGTCTTAGCAAACTCTATTCAAAAACCTCAGGTTAAGGCGGGGGTAAGATTCAACAAGTAAGTAAGTCATTGCGTTTCTGTTAGTTAGTTACGTTCAAATTAAAGCCCGGTTTAGGTAACATAAGTAAGAAATTCATATGTGAATGTTTTTTTATTGTTCAAAAGCCGGTACTTAAAGCGTTCAGCTTTAAATTAAAAGCAGCTAATGACCTATCATTATCATACTCCATTATAAAATTATATAAAAACTTCAATTGGTGTTTATAACAAAGCGTGGTTGAAATCAAAATGAGCTAAATATGTCAAATTACATAGAAGCTATGTTAAAATCAATGAAATAGCAAACATACGTGTTAATTAAATTAATCAAATTTTCCAGAGAACTAATTATACAGGACTTCCTTATATATTTCTCACACACATGGGTTAAACAGCACGCGTTATATGTATGATTGATTACAGAACTGGGGAACCCAGTACAACCCAGCACAACCCAGTTAGGGGTCTTTGTGATATCAATTATAGAGCTACTTTATGAGAAGTCAGTCGTCTCTCCCTCTCAATGAATCATGAATTTGTGAGATTGGGCGGCGGTGGTGGTAACGAGGCAATAAAGGGCTTGTTCTCCCGATCTACCCCAGCTTAGGAGGCAAATACAAAAGCCCCCTTAGAGCCAGAGATAAAGACTTGAGTGTCTCAGTGTGCGAGTGGCTGACATTTGGAAGGCGACCACCGAACGTGACTCCATCTGGGGTCTGGTCGGCCTGCCTGCTGCATGTCCAGATTGCATCGAGACCTATAAATAGAACCGCCGAAAGATATCGCCAGCAGTTGACCGCATGGCCTATCAAATGTCACCAAGTCTTCAAGTCTTCAGGTTCCCCGGGTCTTTCTTTTCCCATTTGTTGCCCGATGTATGCCTCTTCCTCCGGCAAACAAACAAAACGGAGCAGAAGACATTTTCGGTTTCTCGCTGGCTGTGGACACAAGTGTTTGTATATATATATGTGTATGCTCAGGTCAAGTCGGTGGATTATTACCTCTCATAACTGGGGAAGTGGTGGCGGGGGCACAACCGCAGACACCACGGGAGTCTGGCCAGGCCAGGCTCATTCGATACTGTCGCCGATTGTGATCTGAAGAAACCTTTCTGGCTGGCCCTGCGGTTGCGTGTTGCCCTTTTTGTCGTCTCTGACATTTATTCGACTGCCTTGCGTTTCATATTTTGTTTATTCAACAAACACTAATAGATATCGATGGTCGGTGGACTAAGGAGCTGATAAGATTGCGCCGCAGCTATTTATTGACTCTCTGATAGTGCCGACAAGGCCAGAAGTTATGTACTAGTCACAGGCCCAGGCTGGGCAGCACGCAATTGAAATTCCAAAAATGTTAAGAGGTCAGTTTCGCACTGCTCCACTTCCGCTGCCGCTGCGAAGGGCAGAAGGTCTCCTCTTAATTAAGGCAATTGAAGAAGTTCAGCGAGTTAACCGACCGGCAAGCAAGACTTCGGTTTCATAATCGGGTTGGCGGGTTCATTGGCCAAGTGGATGTTAATGCCATTACCTCATCCAGAGCTAGTAGGGGTGTCAATTAGAGATAGGAAATAGTTGTCAAGATAAATAGAAATAGCTAACAATTAAATAAAACTCATTAGTAAGGCGCAAGGAAAGGTAATATTTATTATCAAATATTTATTAGCATGCTAGTTGCGGTATTTATCAAGAAATATCTTAAGAAAATGGATCTTGTACTCAAAAATATCTTGTAAATATAAAAACTTTTTGGTTTTCTTAACTTTAAAATTATCTTGAACTACCAACGCTGAGTTGGCAACCTGGCCATAAGTCTTGTCCCTCTAATTGCCTTAACCCCAGCTCCAGCTCCAGCTCCAGAGACTTGGCCAGACTGTTGGATTTTGGAGTTGGAGTTGGAGCTGGAAATGGAGTTGAAGTGGAAGTTGAAGCCCAAGTCATATTCCAGAACCAGACCAGACCTGAAGTGATCTGTGTGTGTGGGCTGGCTGTCTGACGGCTGTCGACGTCCGTGGAAGTTCTCTCAGCAGCAGCAGCAGCGGGCGCAGCAGAGCGTGAGGCCCTCGACGTCTCTCTAATTGCATTTCTCTCAGTGCATAGTGGGCGTTGCAGAAGGTCGTAAAACCCGGGTATTGTGCACGCACGTCCCGAAAGGTTTTCCTCAATGGAGTTTGAGAGTTTGAGAGTGGTTGTCTAGCCACAATGTATACTCTTAAGTTGTCATTGGGAGTTTGAAATAGTTAATTAATTAATGAATGTCATAAATATATACATATAAGTTTGTATATAAACAAATTAGCTAGCCATTTAGGGGGTCGACACCTAATGAATTTTAATAGGCTATGAAACACCTATAAAATAAATTGCTAAATGGCAATAATGTATGTTTAACTACTTTAATGACAAAATAGTTTTTTTTATGGGCTTTTAAAAATAAAGGAAAATAAAATAGTGAAAGGAATATATTGTATTGTGTTGCAGAAGGAAACATATTTTAATTTAATTCAGGATTTGAGTGATTATATGCTTAGAAACGATATAAAAGCCTATTTTTTGGTTAGTATTTATCTAAAAACGATTTCTGTGGCACCCCTGCTGGTACTTGAGCTATTTACCTGCATTCTAGAGATTCCATAAAGTAAAAAATCTTCTAAAATCCTAGTTACCGAAAGGGTATTCAGTTCAGAGTGTTCTAGAGGAGTTCTCCCAATAGCCTGACACATTTTTCGTTCTTTTTATGCGCCGCAGTTGTGGGACTCCGTCGGCCTTAATGAACGCTCTTGCAGCTCGGCATCTCGGCATCCATCCCGCTCACAATTCTATTTGGCAGCAGATTTACAACTTCCTTGCCAAAATGCCATTTGCTTTGGCAATTTACGCCCACCGCTGCTGGCCGGGATAAGCGGGTTAAGAGGAGGGATATGGGCACCTCTGACATGCACTTAAGCCGCTTAGAACCCACATGCAACCATTTCCACGAGTGTGTGTGTGTGAGGTTACTTTTATTTCGATATATCGATAGGCCTCGCATGATCGTGAGTCATGAGCTTTAATCGAGAAAAGAGAGTGACGGGTGAGCTTGTGAGCTTGAACAGTTATGTTATCAAGCTTCGTTTCTAGTGAAAGTCATCGCTCTTGTCACTGCACTCTCTTGCTCTACCTCCCTCCCCCNCCCCTCCCCCCCTCTCTCTCTCTTTCTTTACCGTTTCTCCCACCTTCTTTCCATTCCATTTCACTGAGCAGGCACGCATGCTCAGAGCCCCGCTCACTCCCCTCGCCCCGCAGCCAGTGTGCATCGAAATGCAGTGGAGAATCTTTCACGCTTGTAGACTTTGCCCCCCAGTCTCCATCTCACTTGCTCTTGATGACTTGCCATAGAGCCATCTCGCTCTCGCTGACACACTTTCGCTTTCATTGGCTGCACTCGTCGATTGCTGACATAATGCTCCTCGATTTGCATTTAATGCTAAACGATTATTAATCGGTTCATGCAGAGAAAGAAAAGGAATCGGGTTTTCAAAGCATATAAGTAAATATTTGGTCACATTTTATTTATAATCATATATTTTGGTGAACGAATACGATTTTCTGAAGATTTTTAAGTCAAGAAATATAATTTCCTTTTATAGGAAAATGTATAATTCTTAGGAGTTTTTTGAAAATATTAAAAAAACCTTTAGAAAGTGTCTTTAAATAATATATTTTATTTAGTATCTGCATCTAAATTCCTGAATTTAAGGCCCTTTTTCAAGTTCTTTAAAATGTCTGTGAAACCAACCTTACTTTCCGTTTCTTTGTCACATTTTCAGGCACTATATAGCTGCTGTGTACCTCAAATGTGAATTGATAAGATTGCAATGAAGATTAACGCATTCATTCATACTTAAATTTAGATTTCCCCATTTTGGTTGTATATAGATACACAAAGGCTGTCAGTTGTTCGTTTATATCATCGTTAAATCTACAAATGTCGGCTCGTTATTTCTCTCTTTTTCCCAGATGAGCCGCCGCAGCTCTATTTCTTTGATTAATTATCCCCCATGTCGAGCGGGGGGTTTCGGTCAAACGGAATTGGGTCATTGCAAATGCCAAAACCAAGTCAGCGGGAGTTGGAATGAATGCCTTTTGGGGGTATCACTAACTTTCTTGACCGCATTTTTTGGCCAACAGCGGGGGGGTTGGCCTAAAACTGGAGTCAAGGTCACTTTGCGATCACCCAGCACTTTCCAAGTAGGAAACTTTAAATGGTTTTTGAACTTTTACTAATTGATTTACAGCCGAATGACTCACCCAAAAAGCTTTTATTGCTGAAGTCATTAAATTTGCGCGTTGAAAGTATATTTTTTTGTTCTTGCCATAATAGCCCCATGGCAGGCACTTAACCAAGTTCGAACAAATAAAAGCCCAAAATAGCCAACTAAATAAATGGGATACTTAATATATTTTGCCGAGTGCAAAATTAAGACGAAAAAGGCAATTCTTCTCTATAGATCTTATGGATCAATGAGCTTCCGCATTGCCTTAGATCTCGCTAGCTTTTATTGCAAAAATACATATGTATATATAATCCATGGAAATTTATATAATTTCCATACAATAGAGAAGCAATGGAATTTTTTTTGTTTTCCATTTTCCATTCAAAGGTAGAGATCGGCACACTTAAACTACTTTTTAATATACTCGTGTCACTTTATTTAATTGAATTGTTGTCTGTAACCAATTAAAGTCAACGAGCCAAGTGTCGTCAAGCGATGACATTGATCCGTGGCATTGAAACTTCCGACTGTCTTACAGTTCTGAAACGCACTGTACCTCGCCGCATACCACAAGCACTTCTCGGGTGTAACGAAGTTTTTCGAGCCGCCAACCTTCAAATGTCAGCGACTGTTTTACATTGAGCCCCTCTGCTTCGAGGCACAGAGTTTAAGTTGTAAAATGCAAACGTCGGGGGTTAAACAATAATACAACAACAACAAAAAAAAAAAACAGAAATTAAAAAATCAAAGACCCCAAAAAGTGGAGTGAGTGTCTGGGAAATTGCGTTCGAAAAATGCAGTCTCTCTCGTTACGTTGTCTCACATTTCACACTGTCGTTGAGTCGTTGCTGGTTTGCCAATCAAACAAAGCCACAGTCTTGGACATTGTTTAAATATTCATGGGCTGGCAAATATTGTTTACCTTTGGCCAAACATGCCTGGCCAAATACAGCTGTTTTGGGCCGACAACTTAGCTCCAAGCCAAACCAAAACAAATTGCGTTAGAATTGTGTGTGCGTGTTTATTTTGCTCTCAAAAGCCGAACGAATGCAAAATTCTCTGAACCGAAAAATCACTGAAAATATGCTGTTGAACAGGTTTGATATTTTTTTGTTTTTATTTTTCTACTCTCTGCTTTGTTTGGAACAAAAGTTCAACAAATTTGAGGCGAGGAAAAAATACAAAAAATAAAAATAAAACGAAAGAGAGCGCGAGGGAAAAACGTGAGCAGCCGTGAAAAGCAAACAATGAGAGGCGAGAACCTGAACTTTGTTCAAGCCAAATCAAAAAAAGCTGCTTACGTAAGAACTTTAGACGCGGCTTAATAACCCAGCCAAAGAGAACAAATTATATTGGTAACCGATCTTGGAGCAGTGAAGAATTACATTCCGGCTTAATGAAATAATGAACAAGAAATATGAGTGGTAATTAAGATTTCAGTGGCATTGAGATGATAATTAATGGGACTTTGAGCTGACCTGAAGGTAGTAATTCTCTTAAAATACTGTGGTTCTTAATAATTACAGGTTTTAATAAAAAAGGTATATATTTATATTGTTGGTTCATATTGTGTTTGAAGGGCTAATAAAAAATATTGCAACTTGTTTACTTAAATTTATTATTTTTTAATACTTTCAGTCTATTAAAATATCAATATATTATAGTTTTCTAATAGTGTCAGCTTTAAAAACATCTTTCCCAATAAAGCCATTTTTTATCGATCACACTTAGACGATGACAGATAACTTTCAGCTGTTATCTAAAATCGGAAATAGGGTTTCTTTTTTAATATTTTTAAAAGTCTTTTCCAATCATAGTTTACTTTTGGGATATTTTTTCGATTTCCAATTAATTATCTTAAAAAAGGCGATGACTTATGAACTTAATGGTAAATACCAAAATATAAACACCTTGGTTAATTATCTTTTAAAAACACATTTTCCAATCACAGCTTAATTTTCGATCTTTTATCGATCTCCAATTAATGATCACAGCAAGCCGATGACTGATAACTTTCAGTTATTATCGAAAATCGGGAAATATGATCTCTTAAATGTTAAGTTACCAAAAAAAACCCATTTCCCAATCACAGTTTAATGTGCGATCTTTTATCGATCATTAAATTAATGATCTCACGAAGGCGATGACTGATCACTTTCAGTTGGTATCGAAAATCGGGAATAAAATCACGTAAATTTCGGTTAACTATCTTGTAAAAACCCATTTCCCAATCACTGTTTAATGTGTGATCTTTTATCGATCTTTGATTCATGATCACCGGCAGATGACGGTGATGGCATGCATTTATCTCGCTGCACTTTTGGATCCAGAGTTTCCAGTTTCACGGGCACTTTTGCACCCATGCGGCCACGCCCCTCTCACCCACGCCCACCTGCTAAATGCCAGAGTGTATACGGGTAGATATTTTTGCATAATTTTCGAATTAAAATCTAACAGAAAAGCGTGTTTGCATAATGGCATTTCCTAACGGCGAGATGACTCTATAACCGATCGCAGCGAAAAAAAAAATGCAGAAAGAGTGCCGAATTTGCATAGAAGAGAGGCGTCTGCCTGCCAGATTTATGCCCAAAAAGCCATGGCGTCGATATCGATGGATGGTCGGATGGTCGGATGACCGGTGGAAACACGGTAAAACTGGCTATAACTTGCCAGCCATGGCCATATCACTCAACGAACGGTCTGTTTGAGCAATCTGCGTGATCAACACACGACGCTAATGTACAGATCATGAGCACTGATTGCGCCTGCTGCATGAAAATCGGAAAACTCGTTGTCGTCGGCAGTGTCTGCACAGTCTGCAGTTGGTATATGTACATATATACATATATGATCTCCAGTAACTTGTTCTCCCATATAATAGTCATCGGCGCTACAATGATCATCATGATCTTCGCTTGCTCGCTCGCTCGTTCTCTCTCCTCTTATTAATTTCTTCCACAATCTGGGCGGCATATCATGTCAAAAATTACAAAGACTTGCTTGTTCAGAGAGAGAGAGAGAGGGGGAGTGAGGGGTCTGGGTCAGCTCTGGCTCCGGCTAGGTCCAGCGATCATACACACCATACCCCCAGTGTGTGTAGTTCAGAATTTATGAGTTTGCTTTGCGTACCACCGATGCCGCTCTAATTAATTCGAACGATCTTCATCATTGGTTTTGGCTACAGCTCTGGCTCTGGCTCTGAGGCCCATGACCTGTGCACCAGTTTTTTCCCCAATAAAAGTCCGGGATATTTGTCCGGGAAATTAACGCCGCGCCTCTTGAGGGCTCATTAAAAAATGGCAAGCAGCGTGACTGGGTATTACGGATACCCTCTAATTTTTCATTAGGGCATTGTCTGTTATCGAAAGCACTTGGAGAAAATATCTATCTACACTTGGAAGCTTGATATTAATAAAATTTAAGCTATTTTCTATAACAAAAAGTGATTTAATTGTGTCAAAAAGAATAACAGTAACAGTAACTTTTAAAACACTCTCAGTTTGGATTTTATTATTATTAAAATAGATCAAAAGCTAACAAACTCTAAAAAGTATATATAATTCAGAACTGGCTAAATTAAGAGCACATTTAGGTCTATGTTCCACATTAAATTAAATTTATTTTGTGCTTCCTATAGTATTTAAAATCTATTCTTTATTTTGATATAACATTTTCAGTATTAAAATGTTTTCCGTGCACAACCTTAACCTTCACCTTCGATCCGGCGGTCCCAAAATCACAATTTGTATGTCGCGCTGACGCTTTGTAATTTAAATGAATTTGTTTTTAACAACATTATTCCGCTTGATGATGGCCTGGCTTGGCAATGGCCAACGTGGCGTATGATTTTAATGATGCCCGGCCCGGCCAAGTCTAAGGTTACACCGCGCGCGCTCATTGTTGTAATTCGAGTCGGTTCTCAAGTTCGCTGGCTGCCTGACTGACTGACTGAGATTGGGATGGATTTCCTACATTTATTTCGCTGCGATTATTGAACGATTACGGCCGGGCGGCATGGGCCAATCCATTGGCAACAAATTGTGCGGACATGCGGGAAAAATGTGGAAAAAAGTGAAAGACTTACTTGGTCGTGATAACACGTACTCCACAAACAAGGCGCGCATGCGTGGTGCAGCCTGCTGCCACGCCCCTTCAGATTTAGTTTCTTTTTCGTATTTTTTGTGTTGTTGTTGCTGTTGCTGTTGCTGTATTATTTTTCCTTCATCTTTGGCACGTCTCTGGACGCTCGAAGCTGCAGCAACACCCACTCGATATGACCGGCGGAGGTTTATCTCTCTTCGCGGACCGCTGCACAGTCTCATTTGGTGGCACTGCCAGCTTTTTTATGACCTCCCCAAGAAAAGCAGAAAATCGAACAAAAAGCTAGAGAGGAAAAAAATAGGGGAAAAAGACCAGGGTTACGCCTCTTAAGTCAGGTGCCCCGACAAAAGCTCGGATTTCGGTTTAATGGCCCGGCTAAGGCTGAGGCTTAGGCATCTTGTACACATTTTTTTACTCTTTTTTTTTTTACGGTCAGCATATACATAAATCCGAGACGAGTTCGGACACTTTGTTGTTCAGATAGAAAGGGAGAGAGAGAGAGAGATGCCTATAGATCTTGTAAAACCTTATCTATAGAATCACACTTTCCCAAAGCTCATGTTAAGCGCTGGGAATTTGATTTACAAGACCCATTTGAATTCATTATTTGGAGGTTTATTTATGGTGGCACATTAAGGTGATAAACTTGGGACACCCCGCTGAGAGCAATCAACTTAACTCATTTTGTAACACTGTGTTTTTTTGTATCTAAGAGGTTTCTTTTTCACTTTGACCGGGTTTTTAACTTACTTTACTCAATTTTTATTCAAATTTTACTTTTAAATAAATTGGGAAATATTTAAGGATCTTTATTTGTTATTAGAAATTATTTTAGAGAATCTATTTCATAACTATTTAATAGGTAATATCTTAAACAATTATTTAACTTCTTTAATCTCTTGTTATTGATATATCCACAGAAACTAAAGCTCCAACTTCTTTAATAAATAATAAATATGTTCTATAATCTTCAATTTATTATTAAGAGAAGAAAAAAACATTCTATAAAGCCTTGAATTTTCCCTGCAACTCTCGAAACCTTCCCTTAATATTCCAATAATAATTGATATAACATTTCTCTCTTTTCCATTCAGCCTTTATTTGAAAATTTTAAGTTTGCTTAAAGAAAATTGTAATCAAAATGAATTGGCGATCTTAACTTGTAATTACAAATTATTCTAGGAAATTTAGTTGATAATTATTTAATGAGTATTATCTTAAACAAATCTCTTTTGACTTAATTAATAATTTATAATTATTAATCGATATAGCGAAACGGAGCCTCTACCCAAACTTCTTCTATAGATACACTGCATATATATTCTATAATCTTTACTTAATTTGAAATACCCTATAAAGCCATCAATTTTCCCTGTACTCTGCCAACCGTTCCCTTGATATTGCCATAAAAATGGTTATAATTCTTGAAATTCCTTGCCACGCTGCAATTAATTGAACATTTTAATGGTATTTCGGATTAGGGGAAAAAAAACAAGTGCTGCCAATTGCAGAAATCAGCTCAAGCGCCATAATGAGCGGTCGTAAAACGCTCACCAGAAACGCGCACGTAATGCTCATAAATTCATTTGCATTGGCCGAACATGGGAAAGAAACCCGACATGTATGTATCTCGGCAGTCTGTCGGCACCTTTTGGCCAGATCATGTTGACACAAATCAAATTGAAACAAGCCAGCCAACAGGCAAACACGAAACAAATCAAATTAAAAATCAAATCGATCGCCATTAGCAGGCAGAGCACACGGAGAGCATAAAAAACATATATGGCCGAGGGGCTCTTGACCATTTCTTATCGCAGATCGGCGCGACGTGTCTTTGGAGTGGGTGAACCCGGTGGGTTAACCTCATAATTAGCACCTCTAATTGCTGGCGGAGGTGCAGCCCTAATTAGGGTGGAGTAAATAAAGGGATTTATGTTTATTTTTAAACCTTTTTCCCGCTTGCGTAATCGCAGCGACAGCGACAGCGAGAGCGGCTGCGGTGGCGTATGCGTAATGTGCTTGTCTCTGTCTTTATTTCTTTCTTTCTTTTTTTTCTTGTGGATTATTTTGGTTATTCCGAGTGCATTGCCTGCTTTCCTTTTATTTGTCAATGTCGTGCAGTTGTCATTACGCCATTATTGTTATTGTTTCGTTTACCGGCTCGCTCTCCTCCCGCTTTTTTTTTTGTGGCCATAAAAGAGCAAATTGTTTTCGTCTCTTATATAAACCAATTAGCTGCCCTGGCATTTGCATCGGAATGCATAATTTATGAGAGTGCAGAAGACAAGCAATTATTATCCAGCCAAATCCAAGATCCAAGAGTCAAAAGTGTGGCAAAAGACATAAAGCCCAGGCACACGAAACCCAAGGCGCAAATGAAGCAATTAAATTCAACAGATGCAGCAGAGACTCCTAAAAAATTATAATTTCATATGTATGTGTATGTTTTTGGGATATATTATGTTAAATTCCCCCGGGCACGAAGCATAAAAATTTAATTTTGTGTAACTTTAATAGGCCGTAAAGCGTTTAACTTTTGAATTTTAATTGCCTTGGCCTGCGATGATATAAGTAAGCTCTTGGGGATAAATCATGCTGGTTCTGTGGATTGAATTTGTTTGGCTTTCACACAGAGATCCCAGCTGCAGTTCTGGCCGATTTCTTTCGGCTGAACACCGGCATTATCTGTGTCTAATGCGGGGCTTTCTTTTATTACCTTGTCTCTTTTTTGTATCTTTTTTTTTGTGAAGTGAGAGAAATTTTGTGGCTAAGTTGTAGATCTTGGAAATGATAGAATTATAGATGTTGAGAATCATTTAAATGTTATATCATTGTTTTAAAATGGTTCTATTCTAGGAATAGCTGAAAATATCTGTATATCGATAATGTATTGACCCAAATTCCGATAAATATCGATATTTAAACGTTGCGATTTATGCATGATAAATCGATTTTCTCTTTCATATATCGAAATGTGTCAAAGAAGATACTAAACTTAATTTAAACTATCATTGTTGCAAATAATCAAAATTTTGATATTTTTGTATGTAAATTTTGTCTGGATATTACAATAAGTAAATTATATTATTATTTTTATTAAAAATTTAGCTTTAAAAATATCTTACCTATGATAAAACATACTATAACAAATATTTAGCATAAACGATATTTCTCGATAAAACCGATAATATCGATATTTCAACGTTAAAGCCGATATTTTTCGATATTTCAAAATGTGATATTTTACAATACTTTAGATCATATTGAGTTCTATTTTTTTTTTCGACATTCATTGCCTTTCAATAAAGATCCATAGTTCTATTTTAGGTAGTTAAAGTTTTACTATCAGGAACTATGTTTAAAAAATATTTTGTAATTAAGAACTTGACTTACATCGCTCTTCTCTAACTTTATCTTATATAAAAAACTATTATAGCTTAGTTTCTGTTCTTATAAATAATAGTTTTAGACTGTAGATCACTTTTCCCCCTGTGTATATTCTCGTTTATGTTTCGTGTCATGTTCGGTTTTGGCAAATTCATCTGCAGTTGAGTGGAGCCAAGTATCTGTAAGCTTCTTTTATGGCGGCAGCCGCTTAATTGCTTTTTCTCACCCGTCTAACTCTATTTTTTATTTTCCTTTCTTTGCAGGTAAGCATCTTTGCGCACAAATCACCGCCGAGCACCACTGACCCACTTGCTTGGCGACAACAAGTGGCGCCGCCGGCTCCCCGAGCCTTCCCGCAGGGCGGCCAACCATCTAACCAACCTAATCCGATTGGAAACGATCTTGGATCTGCATGTGGGATATCTTTATTGATATGTGTCACCATTATCGGGGCGCGCTTTCCACTCCATGAGTTATGGCCCTGCCCGCAGAGAGATCGGATTGGATTGGATTGGATGGGATTGGATTGGATTGGATTGGGTTAATTAAATGCGCTTTTCCCTACATCTCATCTTGGTGGTTAGATGCTGCTGGTCCGCTGGCACTGATAAGATCTCTTCCATGTGACTGCTCCATATTTTTGGCTGCAAATTGAAATTGGCGTGTGTGTGTGTGTGTGTGTGTGGAGGTGCCGGCAACCTGTTCTCTAATTGGGTTAAAATGCAGTCGGCCTGGCCCAAGGCGGAAATCAGAAATCAGCCCCGGTGCGGTGCAACGGGCGTTGGCCATTTAGCAATTGATGTTGCAAATGGCGAGTGGCATGATTTATCTCTGCAACTGCCTGCTGACTGACCTGATTTTTGGCACTGCAATTAGAAACGCAACAAGTGCCACCAAAACGCAGGCTTTAACTTGGCCAAAAGGCAGAGTAAAAACATAAAATAATAAGTAATTAATCTGTAAGAAAATCCACAAAGAATGATTAGGGAAGTCATTCCCTTTACGAGATTAAAAGATACAAAAGGCAGGGGAAAAGTCTGATTACTTCAAGTTTAGATATGAGAGATCTTAGACCCTTAAGAGTGATTTTTATGGCCCATCTGGGATCCTTTGCTTACTTGGCTCTGCAATTAGGAAAATTACAAGTGCCGCCCAAACGCAGGCTTTAACTTGGCCGAAAGGCAGAGTAAAAACTTAAATTTATAGGCAATAAATCATTATGAAATCAAAAGATACAAAAGTCAGGGGAAAAGTCAGATCTTCTTTCATGGGAACCTTTCCATCTAGGTGGTCACCGTACTGCTCCCCATCACATCGAGTGCCTCAAATGAACCTGTCAAACGTCAGCAAACATTCACTTTCTCTTCGGCACAGCTGGCGCTTGGCATGAGGTTTTTGTATCTGTTAGTTTTGCATTTTGCAGCATCCTGCGCCGCCGCACTAAATTGCAATTTGTTTATGTGCCCAGCACAGCACCCACACACACTGAGTCCGCCGACTGGCGATTTGTCTGCGAATCAGTAGGCAATAAGTCAAACGCCGCCGCCGAAAGTTCAACAAATTATGGCCAAGCTAAAGGTTTTCAGTAAACGCCGGCATTTGTTGCTATTTTTGCGCTTCCGTTGCATGTTGCACATTGCATATTGCAGGGGTAGGAGGCGGGAGCAGGGGAGCAGGGGAGCAGGGAGTCCGGGAGACGGAGTCAGTCAGTTAGTCAGCCGGCTGTCTATCATTTGCCAGGCACTCATGCCTTTCATTTTAGCCGCAGACAATTGCAATTGCTCCCCCTTCAGACAAGCGATCACCCACAGTATCCACTCCTGATCCGCAGTTCCCCTGTTCCCGATCCCCAAATCCCCGCCTGACTTGCCCTGGCCCTCAAAAGACGCCGCTCTTTCATTTGCTCCGCTTGCCAGGCAATTTCTATTTCTGTTTCGCTTCGTTTTCATTCATAACTTCGTGTTGGGCTGATTTTTGGATCGGAAAAGCCACTGGGTGCATACAAAGTAATGCTAAACTCTGTTTAAGTCGCTGTCAAGTGCACAGAAAAATAATAGAAAAATATATTATCAAGTAATTTTTAATATTAAATTCCTCGAAATCCAATTGCCATTAAAACATTCCGATTTTTCAGAGGGTTCTTATGTATTATTATTATTCTTTAACATATTATGTGAATTCAAAGATACATATGGTTTATTTTTGTATTTTATTATATGTAATTGGGATAACTCGTACCCCTTTTTCGTTCTGTGTAGACAGCAGTGCCACCCTCAAAGCCTTTTTCTTATGCAACTGCCGATGCTTTGATTTGCTTGCTGCTTTGTGCTCTATGCTTTGTGCTTTGTGCTTTGTACTCTGTGTTTGTTGCATCTACATCTGCTGCTGCTGCTGCTGCCACTGGTGCTGCTGCGTTTTGCGGCAATGAGGAAGTTGTCTTTTGTGGGTGACTGTGGCAAATGGCCAGCCTTTGATTATTATTATGCCGGGGTTAAGTTTCGTCGCGGCGCTGCAAGGCGATTGCCCGCTGCGATAGCCCAAATGTGTGGCATGCCGACGAAATCGACTCAAATCATTATTTCAAATATTATTAAGGCCATAACGAAGGCTATAAAGCTATAAGCTATAAGCCAGAAATTGGTACGAGCTAAAAAGGAGAAAGAAATGACTGTGAAAAAAAAGATTTAAGGAAGAAATTATTATTAAAAGTACAGGTGATCTTTTAAGGTTAATAGAAGTGACTAAAATGAAGGCAATAAATATTAGATAAAGTACTTGTTTAATTTGTATATGTTTTTATACAAATTTTGAAGCTAGGAAATATATAAAATATATATTTTTTTCGGTAAGGCTTATAGCATTCAGCAAGACTTAAAGATTTCTCTGTAATAGTCTACCAAGATATTTATAGAAACATATAATAGGTACATCTTTTTTGAGGTATTTTAAACCTAGCTATATTATTTTTCAAACACCTTTTCCCATAATTGAATCCCTAGGCAAGTTGGCGAAAGTAAAACAGGGTTAAATCTGGAAATCTGGTCTGGCACAAAGGAGACCTCGCCGCGTGGCGACTTAACAGCTGCACGTCCTCGACCTTTCCGCGATCGGCCAAGTGCCTGGTGGTTGTTATTGCCCAGCTTTTTTTTTTTTTCAATAACAATAAAGCCTCCGCTACCTCTCCCTGCTCCCCCCCGTCCGCCCGCCACTCTCTAAATCACCTTGTCAGTCAGACAATGCAGCCGGCGCGTGCTTCTGGCCAGGCCCAGATACTCAAAGAAGGCCAGGCCGAGATGCAGATGCAGATGCCAGACGATGACAGCTCCAAGCCGAGCCGAGCCGGGCCTAGCCCCCATTTGCCAGTGCCATTAAACGGCAGCCCAGGTGGGCGTCGCCCCTTATCCCGGCGCAGACACTGCCATCCACTTCCACATCCACATCCCGTTCCCATCTTCCCCTCTCCGCGCGTTCTGCTCAGACAACAATGGCAACAGAGGCGTCATCTACCAGACTACGCCGGCCAGCAAATGCGTCCGGGGCTGGTTGATGATGGCAGGTCCTGGGATTCGCGTAATGAGTTAAGCACACTGCGAGAAAAACAAGAAGATATGGGGTTAAGGTAGGCTTATAGTAAGCAGGAAACTTTGATATACTTTACTCAGAGATAGGGAAATATTTGGGAGGATGTCTCAGTATCTTTTCCCTTTTATATCCCTCTTAAGAACCTCCTAGAATTTCCCCCAGTGCATGTCTGAGGGCTTATGCATTTTAGAGTGGACACATTCCTTGGGGGGGTGGAGGCGACTCCATTTGTCAAGTCAAAGTTTAAGCGGCGTCATGTGCATTAATTGCGGCAAATGTTTGCCTGAGCTCTGAACCCGGCCAGAGCAAACAACCGGAGGGCAGGGCGGGGTGGAGCTGGCTCAAGATTTCGGGGCGGGCCACGTCCAAGTCCAAGTCCGGAGCTGGAGCTGAAGCGAAAGTGATTTCGGCCGCCGGCTGCATAAATCCTGCAATGAATAATTTAGTCGTTCGAAGCGAACTGTTTTTGTGGAAACATTTAAGCCGCAGGAGTTGCGCCGTGGCGCCCAGCCCCATTTTGACCACCCAAGCGTCAGCGGCGGCGGCGGCGCCTTGGCGGCAAATTGATCACATGAGTGTCCCGTCCCCTATCCAAGCCCCCAAATGTACACCCGCCCACATCCCTCGACAGTCGCCGTCGCCTCCTGGGCCCCGCGGCGACGACTCTAAATCGTGTGTGAATGGCTTGACGAAATGCTGTGACCATGGTGCACAGTGGGGCTAAGTCATGTCCCCCTCTCTGGTAATAATTTGCTTAGATATTTCTGAAGATTCCAAATGATTCGGGGGTTTTCTTTGACCTTTAAAGATTGTCTTGAAAAGAAAAGATACTTTCTATATTTTTGGTTCCAAGTTAAAAATCTTTTTTAGACTTAATACCTGGCTCAAGTAATTTGCAGCTTTGATTGCCTGACCACCGTGCCGAGCAGAGCTTTTAATGGCCCAAACCCGGCCTGGCCTGCTCCGCCATGGCCCGCCTTGGCCCGGCTTGACCATTACGCCGACCAATTAGTCATTCGGCACTGGTCTTACATGTCATCCGTCGAAGGGGTTTGGCCATTTGGCCAATGACAAACGGCAAACAACACACAACACACCACACACCACACTCAACGGCACACACAACACAAGAAACGACAAAAGACAAACCAGCGAGCAGCGAGCAGGCAGCCTGTAATTTGTTTGTCAATTAAAAGCGCCGGCAACATGCAAAATGCCTTTTGTGCGACTCACTTTCGCAACATGTTGCTGGCTGAAAGCGATGCCGGGGTCACAGAATCCTCTGGTGCACAGAGAGAAAAATGTATATATTTTATTATGATACATAAATATATATCTTATACATTTTCTATGTAATATATTATTCATAAAAGGCTTAAAAATTATACTTAAAATATAGAGAAAATAGGAACAAGATTCCTGGCAACTTAATTTAAAGAAAAATAATTTGGAAGCCACTTTATAATTTAAGATCTTGTCAAGGACAGGTATCAGGCTTGTATATGCATATATACATATGTTTCAGAAGGGCGACATCCAGGAATTTACATATATATATTAGGAGGAATATCGATTTATCGATTCAAATATTGAAATGGAAATATTTTAAAGAAAATATGATACATTTTATTAAATCAAAATTTTAAATATCGAAAAATATGAAAAGGAAAACTCATTAAGATATTAATATATTGCATTATATATTTGATATATCGACAAACACATGGACCAGAATATCATATAGTAAATATTATATTATATATACCTACATACATACATATATGTATATCAAAACTTAAAATATAAAAAAAAAACAAAGTAAACATGATAAAATATTGATATAATCTACAAATTATTTAGCTTTGTGGACAGAAATTGGTTTAATATTTCAAACAGAACGCAATAATAAGTTATCGACTTATAAATTTATCGTTCTTTTCGTCAAATACCGATACAGCTTCGATATATCGATATTTTCTGCCATACCTAGAGACAACTCTTTCTCATCAGTATTTTTATATAAATATTTTAAAGCGTAGAAATTATTATACCTAATGAAGTGTTTACCCACCTATCTCTAGACCCAATTGCTCTCACTTATGTTTACGTGACACCATTGTAATTGCCCTGTCACGTGCCAAAAATTTCTCGCCGTGTAAGGGAAAAAGGAAAAGCGAGAGGAAGCGGCCTTTTGAATGCGGAAATTGGCGACAGCTGGCGCTCACTTTCAACTGGCGACTTCTTTTGTGGCTGGGTTCTGCCTTGTCAGCGCTAATGGTGATATGCAAAAGGAAAACCGAAATCCGAAAAAAAACCGAATGCCAAAAAAATAAAAAACTAAAAGCTGGAACGCTGGAACACTGCAAAACCGAAAGCGGCAACAACAAATCACAGTGCAACACAGCAGTTGCAGCTCATTATTTTAACGGCCTGCCGCCGCCGGCGGCACTTTCTACCGACTGTCCAAAAATAAGCAGCCATGTTGCATATAGTCTCCATACACATTTGTATTATTTTTATTTCCACGTTATTTTTTTTCGTTATTTTTTCTGTTTTTGTTGCTCTTTTGGCCACAAATCCTAAAATGGCAACGGCGACATGTGCGACCGACTTAGCCAGGCAGAGGCGACAAGGTGATGGTGACATGCTCGCCGCCAAAAAAGATGGCACCGTGACTCCGCTGGAGGAGTCTCTTTTAGGAACTAGAACGATAAATAAAGTCGAAATTTCTAGAATCTAGATTTTTGGAAGAAGTTTTGAATTCAAAAATAGCATTAGAATGTTTTAAAACGTATATTTATCTGGGTTTTCTTACAATAATTTGTAGGATCAGTAATAGTAAGGGGATCAGTAATATACGTTTTTTCTTTAAGCTAGGTTAAACCTTATTAATGGTATATTTTGCCCAGATTTGCTCTTAAATATATAAAAAATCTTTAAGCTGTAACGCTTCTAGCTTTTATTCTGCTTTAATAACTTCGGATAGCTTTTATTTTCACAGATTTTCTTCATTCTTTTCTTAATTTCTTTTTCCGGTTCCAATGTGACCGTGTTCCTTTATCCAGCTTATAGGTATTTATATCGATAACGTAAATGCAACCAACCGCTTATCGATTATTATATAACAAAGCGTTCACACTAAAGCGCTTAATATACAAAAAAAATGTTTATAAGATGATACTTATATCTTCCACATTCAAGGGAAAATCCCCTTATAAAATCACTAACTCACTGCAACTTTCGTTTTTTAGAAATTTAAATTTAAAGTAGTTAACTTGCCAGCAAAAAATATTCAAATAAATAAATAAAATATCGTTAGCACGATTAATGGCCAAATTTCCATCGCTGGCAGCACTCCAAGTCGCAGCTGTGCTTTTTTGGCAGTCCAACTCGGCGGATTCCAAGTCGGAATCGAAGTCTGATCGGCCTGGCAGATGCGTGTGTTTGCCTCTCGGCGAATAAATCTCAAATATAAATAATAAGCAAATATTTTATATTTGCCTTTTGCGGGTCTTTGTGCCTGGGACTGGGATTCGGATTGGGTCTCTGAGATGGAGCGCTCATGTCGCTCTTTGGGGCCCAATTTGGCGTTGGCGAGGCGACGAGACGCTGGAGATCTTGGCGGCGGCATTTGTGGGTCAGGCGGTCGGTTTTTGAGGGAATCGAAATTGAAACTGGCGCCTCGATGGCGTCGATTGATTTTCATATTTGCCTCGTGCAATTAAGCTCGAGTGGCAGAGCGCTGCACTGCATCCACCACATCCACCACATCCACATCCATATCCATCCACGGCTAATTCGATCTCAACAAGCCCCCGAGGAGCCCTGTCCCCGATTCTGATCATTCAATTAAAATATTTCATGGCACACAGAGAGCGAGGGCCCCCGAGCTGAATTGATTGATCAAAGCGCACAGAGCAATAAATAAAATGAGAAGTGAATAAAATGAATAAATGCAGCCATGCTCTGCACATGTTCAACACTTTGCACTTCCTCGTGGCAGCGTGGCAGCGTGGCAGCGGGCAATGCGGAATTCTCAGTCTGTCTTTATTCGCCGTTGTGCATTGGAATGCGAAATTAATGAAATCACATGCAGACGAGCCAGGAACTCTGGTAGGCTCTGGGGAGTCCAGGAGAGTCCAGGGATTCGGGGGGCGGACGATGAGGTGGCCAGACCGCTGCTGACAGTGATTAATGTCGGAGTTTGTCTGCTCCAGGAACAACAGAAACTGCGTACACCCGGGGAAAAATATCAATGAAAAACATGTACACTGGTTTCATTTTATATATACGTGTTTTTGATAAGGAGCTTAATATTTTGTATATCTTTTAAAAAGAGATTTAAAGTATAAGCGAGGCTTAGATACTGATAAATTACTAAAGGAGCTGTATAAATAATCCAGAGTTAAGAAAAGGCTTTAAATATGTGAAAAATCTCAAGAAATTTCAAATATATCATAAATGAAAAAATATAATCCAATAAAACCATATTTCTGGCCTTAAAAATTAACCTAAAAAGGGGAAAGATTTGAAGAAAACAATTCGAAGAAAATGATTACAGAAAGTTGACTTAAAAATGAGATTTAAAAAAGTACAATTTCTTAATAACATCAAAATATATTACAATTGGAAAAATTTAATCCAATAAAACAATATTTCTGTCTTAAAAATTAACTTTAAAAAGTGGAAGAGTCCAGGAAAATATTGTTTTTATTATTACAGGAAATCAACTTGAAAATGAGCTCTAAAAATGTACAAGATCTTATGAAAATAATTATGTATTAACATTTGAAAAATATAATTCAAATCTTCAATATTTCTGCTATGAAAATGTGCTTTAAAAAAGTGGAAGATCCGAAAAAAATACATATTTTAATTGCATAAATAAAACCCCAAAACTGTATCATAACTTTTTCGAAAAGTGAAAAATACAAATAAAATGGAAAGTGTTGTGATTTTTTCAGCTCCAAAAAAGCAATATTACACATGAAATGTGATATTTTATGAATTTACAAGTTAGAAATATGATACTATTCCCTTTAATAAAATATGTATATAAATAAATTATAATCTCATAGAGCAGCTTACCCGCTTACCTCAAAATATTTACAACAAATACAAATTGCTTTAAAAATAAAGTGAAAATATGTTCAACCAGTTGACACTCATCTGGACTTATTCCCATGTGTATTTACAAGCCCTCGCTCACATTAGTGACACATTAAGAGGCCCAAGAACAAATCACGGTCAAGTGGGGCTCCTCTGGTGTCTGGGTGGCTTAATAAAAGCGAAAATAAGCCCCAGAACACAAGGGGGCACAACGAAAGTAGCTTAGGTCCACAAAGCACTGAAATGAAATGGAATGTTGAAAGGGTTAACACAACAACAACAACAACAACAACAACAACAACAAGACAATACAGAAAAAAAAAACACCGAAGAACGAGGCCCAAGACGAAGGTGAGAGAAGGCCCATTAAAGTGAGTCAAAAGTAAAAGCCATGTGGGGACCAGTGACAGTGTTTGGAGATAATCCACTTAGCAGATACGAAGCCACAGATACTATATAGGGGAATGGTGTGGAAAGCTTCCGTCTCCTCAAATTATAGCCATATTTCGCTTATCAAAATTTAATTTCCAAAGTCGCATATACTTATAGATAAAATGTTATGGCTCATTCTATGGCCACTTGACTCAACCTCAACCTCAACCTCAACCCTTTCGGGCTGAATCACTTGAGTTTGCTGCAGACTTAAATCATCATCAGATGGATTCTCTGACATGGGTTCGTTCTTATGCAAGTCTCTCTCTCTTATATATATGTATATATCTTTTTTATGTGAATCTCCCTGCGAGTTCTTTGTTTCCTGCGCGCATGCGTCACGCGCCAGACATTCCTCATAATTATGAAGATCATTATGCCTACGACGATCACATCAGAGGAGAGAGACAGAAAGAGAGAGAGAGTTAAATTACCAACTTTTCTTTTGTTTTTACGACTGAAAAATATTTGGTAATAAGCAGAAATTCAAAACAGCAGCCGCGACCGAAAGAAAGTATCGCATTTCCAGCGAGAGAGACCATCTTGGGTTTCACATTATACAACAAGGGGGCAGAAAGCAAACGCAACAACGCGACAAAAACCCCAGAAAAAAAAAATACAACTCAGATACTCACATGTGTTTCCGCAGTGGCCACTGGCCACTTATAATTTGTTTCATTAGGCAGCGTGAAATGGACTTTTGTCCATATTCCCAGTTGCAGTGGCTCCTTGGGCAGCGGCAGCGGCAGCTTTCCAACCAGGTCGGTGTTCATAATTTTTCATAATTTCGCGTGGGCATTCGCATTCGCATTTGCATTTGCATTTGCTCTTTGAATTTGAAGTTGAATTTTGAATTTGAATTTGAATTTACCATATTCAGCCGGACGGCCGACCGACTGACTTCCTTACCAGCTGCCTTTCGTTTTTTTTTTTCTTTGGCCTGTCCTCCCAAGCCTCCGCAAGACGCCCAGTGCCACGCCCACACTCTCTCGCACTGGAATGGGCGACTATTTTTCATTTCAATTAAATTCGCATCGCGACTGCAAATCAAATCGATTGCCGGCGCATTTAACGCCTGTCACATTACTTTGCGAGCCCACTGTCCTCTCTTACGCAAGCGACTGCATCTCGCGATCTCTGGCGAGGCAGTGCTGAGTGTATCTAGCAGATACAGATGCACCGAGCCAAGCAAAAAGTACGGCACTGGAGCGAAAATAGGGAAAATATCATAGATTATTTATTTAATTTTTAATTCATTATTTATCTATATATTTTTATTAAGGCAAAAATGTAGACAGGTGTAAAGATATATTTTCTGGAATTTAATTATAAAATTTCTCTAAAAAGGTATACATTTTATTATTCTTCTTAGCAAATTGTACTGAACTCACTTTTGGAAGAGGTGTCTAAATATCGATACAAATAGTGGTATATCGAATTTTCGATATTATTACGAAAAGTAATATCGATAAGGTAGTATTTAATTAAATATTAGAGAAATGGAGCTCAATATTTGATATTTTTAAATAGTTTTTAAGAAATATCTTAATTGATTTTGCAATTTAGTTTTCATATTCTTATGTTTGTACAAAATTGATCGATATTTGTGATTTATTGAAGAAACCGATAAATTTTAAATTAAAGTACATATTTTCAGATCCATTTCATTGTCTTAAATTTAGCTGAAAACCAAAAAGGGCAAAAGAAGAATGGTTCCTTAATTTGTATGATATATTGTTATATTATATTATCAATATATCGAATATATCGTATATATGAAATATCGAAAATAATCGATTATGGTCAAAGATCGATTTCTTGACTGCGCTAGTCTTTTGGAAAAAAGATCTGTGTGATTTTCAAACCTCGCTTCAGGTGGTTAAAATCTAGAACCCATTCATAGTTTTCCAAGATATGTATTAGAGAAAAGGAGTCCCAATTAATAACCAATTTCCCTAGCTATTTCTTCTCCGTGTAGGTGACACTTTGCATGAGGTTTCAGTATGCATGCCTGGCTGGCATAATAACGCTGCTTTATTACTTTTACTTTAGTGCTCTATGTTTGTTTTCAACGGTGGCACAGTTTCCAGCCAAGCGATTCGGTTCCTTCTCGCGGACTTTGCGGCCATGTGCGTAGTGCAGCCATCATTTGTTTTGCCTGTTTGGGCTAATGACGTGTGCCTGGTCACGAAATGTGGGCCCAGACACAGTTTTACCGCCCTAAAGTTGGTAATGATGGTAATAGAACTCCTCGCTACACACATAGTGGTGACAGCGTGAAATTCGAGCACGAAAAGGGAGAAATCGGAGAGGGGTTAAAGTCAAGATCTTTTCAGAGGAATCTCTGGATTTTTCTTGTCAAACATTTTGAAAGAAAAGGTCTATCAATAACCTGTCATCCCTAAACACTCCGCTTCTCCCTTTAAAACGCCACTCAGACGCGTGTCTAATTTATTATTGTGACCTTTGTCTGGTCTCCAGTGTGAGGGGGGGATCTCTTTTGGTTTTAATTATTCACCGTGCTAAACACCTCAATTAAACAGATTGCGATGTCAGCGTTTCACCCCTCAGCAATCGCGTGTCAAAGTCGGGTTTCCCTTTCAATGCGAAGAAGTCACCCTTGGCCAGGCAGCCAGAAGGATATGTGCTGCACTGCACATGCCATATGAGTTGGGCACTCCTTGAAGAGGGAAAGGGAAGGTGGCGATGAGCAGAGCAACCCCATAGCGGCTATAGCCCTCGAACATATATGTATTTGTTGTCCCAGTGCACGAGTGCGCCAATTTTCCGGGCACTCCCGAAGGCACGCAACAGTTTTCGCCGCTAAAACGCAGCATCCCCAGTATGGGAGAGGCAGGAAAAAGGGAAATCCCATCCCCCATGTTGCCCTCTCTTCTCGGGATGTGGCTCTGGAGTTGAATAAACTCGAATTGAAGGCTGCACGGAAAGAAAATAAATTAATATAAATAATGAATAAGCTGTCTGGCAGGCCACACATTCTATAACATTTGTTTTGGGAACAGAATTTATTTATTTATTGAATTTCGTTCCACTTTTTGTACATAAAATAACATTTATTTTATATATAGAATATATTTATTTATTGAAGCCTCTATGCTTCAGAGTATTTATAAACTTTTGTAGATAAAATTAATAATTGTTTTGCTTGGGGTCTTTATTTAAAATCTATTAGAAACTTATTACTTATAATATTAATTTATTCGATCTCAGTGAGTTTCTTTTCTCTGACATTTATTAACAAATATTTAGAAATATTTTCATATTATATTCTTGTGGTCTTTGCAGAGGGTTTATATTATATTTTATATATTTTTATATTTGTACATATAGATCAATTTATTAAATGTATTTATATATAATATAATATCATATTTCCGAAGTATTTTAAAATCAAAAATAAGTAACAAAGGTACCCGATGAAAAGTCCCATATTATTCAACAAAGAAAACAATAAACTCATGATGACATAAAGGCAATATTTCATGAGTATATGTATTATTGTTTTCCCATTTTCCCCTCCCTGTGTGATTGTGTGAAAATCTCTTTCAACCCACATATGGGGGAGTTGTGGAGACACTTTCACCGAAAAGCGGGGCTTCACTGCTACCTCCGTTGTCAATACTCGTAAATCAGTGGAAGACCCCACGAGACCCGAGACCCTCAACTCCTCAACTCCAAGTGGAGCTGGCATCTGCATCTTGCAGTGAATGCGCCTATTACCCCAGATTAGGGCAGCACAACCCTTGAGATACGCGGCGGCATAACGAGCGAGCCCGTACAGTGCATCCGGCAGATATGCGCGCATCTGGGAGTGCGAGATACAAGTGCAGGGACAGTAGTCACCCCCTAAAGGCAACAACCACAGCGCCCACGCGCATGTGCAGCGCAGCTCTTTCTTCCCTCTTTCTCTCTCTCTGAGCTACCCACTCTCTCTCTTACTCTCCCGGTGACTGTTACATTTTGATTTGGGTTTTTGTTTTGTCGTTTGGATTTCTGTTTTCAGTTTTCAGTCTCACGTTGACCGGTGAACGAGCTGCGACCAGGAAAGCGAAAAGCGAAAAGCGAACGAAAATCGTGCAGCTGACCGCTTTTTTTGTTTAAACAAAAACCGAAAACCAAAAAACCAAAAAACCCGAGAAAAAGAGCAGTGAAAACTACACAGTAGACTAGTGTGTGTGTGCAGCGATGCATTTAAATAGTTTCTGAGCGCAGCATAATACCGCTTCCGTTCTGCACCAATTGCCACTGGTGGCCACCACGCCCTCCCCCGCTGACACGCCGAACAACAAACAAAAAAATAATTTCAGTGTTTTTTCAGTGTGTGTGCTTCCAGTGTGTAATGTTTAGCAACAAAGTTGCCCCGAAACGAGGTCAATGCATTTCCAATTGCCGATAACAAAAAAGAAATATAACCGAGAAAATCCGAAAATTCAACACAGCTGAGTTCAAAGTTAAGTGCAGTGCATCTACTGTACAAAAAAAAAATGTAAATTTTCCACTTGAGTGAAGCTACTTAAATATGCATCTTTAGTATCCGTATCTCCCTCTCTCCCGCGCTGGCCATAATTGCATTCCATAAAGCCCGGCAGCAACTTGTTATCAGCCCAGCGGCTGCATCGGCTGCTGCGCCTCACAATCAGACTTCCACTTGAACTATATATCCCCCGTCTTTATTGGTCTTTATTGGATTGCCAGTGAAGAGAGAAGCGGGTTAAGAGGCTACAGTGGACCCACTGGGTTGTTGGATAATGCCTAGCAAACATTGGCGATAGCCAGGTGAGTGTGGGCAGCAGCGGCAGCAGCCACAATGTTGCCGCGTATCAATATTAAGCGATGGTGTTGACCAAGGGATTCCAGCGAGTGCATTGCTCTCGCCCGGGAACTGTGTCACTGTCCACCCCCGAAAAAAATATATATTGCTGAATACCCGCATCTCTCAGATATAAAAAGTACACAGAGGGAATCTTTTTAGACATTTGTGAGAGAATCTTTCTAATTAAATAAGAATAAAGGTAGTATTTTTGAGAAGAAAAATGAAGTTAAAAAATAAGTAAACAAAAGCAACAAACTTAAAGGTTTTAAACTTTAGTGAGAAAATCTTGTACTATTAACGTAGTATTCTTGATTAGAAAAATATACAACATGAAGTAAGAATTAATGTATTTTGACAACTATATTTAATATATACATTTTTGTTCTATAAATAATAAATATTAAACCAAAATAAGCAAACTTAAAAACATTTTTAGTGCATTGGAATATTTGTCTATAATTTTTTATTCAACTTTTCATCTTAAAAGCAAAGCAAATCTTATAAGAACATCAAATAAACATCCATTAAGACATTTGTTGAGTTCAGACATGTAAATATAAATAAGTCAACAAAAAATAAGCAAACTTAAAATCATATTAAGTGTTTTAAAATATTTAAATATCTTTTTAAGTTCAAATTTTCATCTAAAAAGCAAAATAAATCTAATAAAATATCAAAGGAAAATCCATTAGAAAACATTTTAGAAATGTGTAAATAAATAAGGACTTGTTGGCTATAAAGTCTATATTTAAAACATTTTATTATGCAATTCTAAACCTATAAACACTTGATATTCATTTGGAAATACAAAGATCATGAATCTGTCTTTCTATTTACAACAATCATAAAGATACTATTTCGTATGTTATAAATACACTTAATTCGATTTGTCTAACAAACGAATGTATCTTAAACCACCTCAATATATTTCTCTCAGTCTATAAAACTGAACTGCTTGGTGGTCCCACCCCCCGCAAACAACAACGATTCAGATATAAATCTATTCTATTGAAATCCAAAAATCAAAGACAAAGCGAACATGCGAAGGCGGCAGATAAAACGGATTAACATAACATAAAGCGACAACAGCACTTAAAATTAATAAACAAAAGTCAATGACTGCAGTGGGGGGGAGGGAGGTAGGGAACACCATCATCATATTCCTACTTATAGAGTAATGTGATATTGGGCCCAAGTACGGACTGCGTCTGTTATAATGGATACTTAGATATGGATATTGCTGGAGAGGGGCCAAAAACCGCATAATTGGTGTACGGTTTCCTAACTAGATCGTCGCAGATTGAGCCATAAACCCGATGATACCGTTAAAGTCATTGCATGGCCATATCTATATCTCTATGGCAGCTAATTAATCAGCCCAGCCGCCGTCGATTTGGGGTCACTATCTGCCATCGCTCCGTGCGGGGTGTGAACTATTCGCAGTCCGCAATCCGCACAATCCGCAATCCGCAGCACAATCCGCTTATCAAATGAAGCCCAAAAGTGAGCGGATTGAGACGCAAAAGCGACAAAAGATAATGGTCAGAGTGGATTTGGACTGGGAAACAAAAGAAGTTCAACGTTCGCACTAACAGTTAGTTTACAGTGAACCCTCGTTGGGCGCGATGGTGGCTGGTGATAAGCACATTCTCGCCTTCGATTCGTACCTGCGATCTGGGCCACAGCGTGACCAATTTTCCCGCTTCTGGCCGGCCCTTTTCCGTTTCTGCAGGAAAAGCCCATGCAAATGGTTGTGTTATTTTTTTTAGGGGGAAACCCGGAAGGGAGTGCCAGTTGCTGTTATTTTTATTTTTTTTGAGCACAGAGAGAGAAAATATATATATTATATGGTTAATAAAATGCGAAATAAAATTCTACAAGTTCCAACGGAATTAACTTCCGTAAAATATCAGCTCTACTGCTAAAAAATGTATGGAAATGTGATAAAATATTATTATTATTTCGATAAATAATGCTTACATTAAATTATTACATTTTTATTTATATAAAAATACTAAGACTCCACTCCTTCTCATAAATATAAGGAGATATATCCAACAGTGAGTTTTCTGGCTCGAGGTCAGGGTATTTTATTTGGTTCCCGACATATTTCGACCTCCTTCGGAGGTCGTCTTCAGGGGTTACAAAAATGAGCTTTTTACAGCACACGACGTCCGTTTTAATAAATAATATTACCTTTCCTAAAGGACAAGATCTTCTTCTCATAAATGACTGGATAATATTTTTTATAAAAATACCAAAACTCCTTCTCATAAATGTAAGCAGATAAATAATATAAATATAGAATTCTTACCTTTCTATTTATATATATAAGTACCAGTAAATCCTTCTCATAAATGCATAGAGATATATCTTTGATAAATAATATTTATATTAAAGTCTTACCTTCCTATTTAAGTAAGATATGTATTAATTTTAGTCAAGAATCTGGTAGTAAGCCTCCTTTGTTAACTGTAAACAGCTGAGTGTCTACCCGGGAACAGCTTTATTTTGGCAATTGAAATTCCTCACCTGAAACACTCCCCTCTTCCCCCCCCCCCTCCCATTGACAGCTGCAGTGGTGGGGTTCTCCAGCTGGCTCCAAGCTGGCCCACCACCACCACCAGTCTGGCATAATAATAACCCTGAAAGTTTACTGACTTCCGTTGCAGCAGCAGCAGCAGCAACTGGCGACTGGCCGTAGGCAGTGCTGGCTGAGAAGTGGAGGCCCTGTCCTGGTCCAGGGGCAAGGGCGATAGCTAGGATCGGGATTGAGATCGGAATGGGGATCTGTGGACACAGATACAGATACATACATACCGTATATAGAGCCAGAAGAACGGCTCACGTAGGTGGCGCTTGTGTTGTTTATGTCGAGGAGGAGGCGTTGGCTCCATTCTCCCGGTGTCGTCTGCAATTTGTTGCTGTCTCTGAGGCTGTTCCTGCTGCAGTTGCAGTTGCAGTTGTACCTGCAACCTGCGGCTGCAAAAGGAGCTGTTATGCTGCTCGGCGACGAGTGTGAGTGCGGTGTTAACAACCGTTGCTACGGTTTGGGCCCGCCGAAGAACCGTGTTAACTGAAAGGCTGCCTCTGCTGCTGCTGCTGCTGGCTCTGTTGCATTTCCACACGTTTCCCCTGGCTGTGGCGACAATGACATGACAGCAGCAACACTAGCAACACTAGCAACATCAGCCAGCAACCAGCAACACCGGCAGCATCTCTATGCCGCGCAGATTGCATCTGTGTATTTATCTTAATTAGGCGGGCGTTGGCCCAGGTAAGAAATGCATGAATCACTGGCGAGCTGGCGGCGGAGTGACATGGCTCAAAAACGTCGTGAAGGAAGCCTAAAAATAGCAGCTGCATTCGTGGGTAAACTGTTAAGAGACTCGGGCATTATTAAGCGGAATATGAATTAATTTAACCGGGCTGGCAAAACGATTTTATTTATGGAATTGCTATTCAACTTCGTAGGCACTGCGAGAAATAATGGGTTTTCTGGTTAAAATAGGTTGTAAATGCGGTTTATTTTTTAATATAAATAATAATAATAGCAACCCCATACAGGAAAATGTTTAAATAGCTTTCTTTCAAGTATAAAATTAAATGATAAAAATGGTTTTCATCTTTAATTATTTTTTCGGAAGATATACACGATGCAAATTGCTACTGTCGAAAATAAACAAATAAAAATAAAGCAATATACATACATATTAGCCCAGAGGTAATCGTTTTTTAACTGGCTTTACACTTTGTGGAATTTCAGGACAACTTTTTTAACTTTATCGTGATGCCAAATAATTAAAAACAAAATTAATCAAAACTGTTTTTATCATGAATTTCGTTTCTAGAAGACATAAATCGATCGCTTCTATTTACCCTTCGATTTATAATATATTGTAACAGATACTATCTAAAAATATATACACACCCACTGCTAATCTTTATTTGATTTTCTGGAATTTCAATTCGATTTTAACGTTTTCGGATGCCAAAAAAAAATCAAAAAAATATATTCGCCGTTCCTGGAATATATAAATTACTTATAGTTACTCTTCAATTTTTTGATAATTGTAACAGATACTATCGAATAATAAATATATCTAAACCCAGTGCTGATCTCGATTTAGTTTTATGGAATTTTAATTCGAATTTGACGTTATCCTGATGCCGGATAAATAAAAAACAACAAAAAACGAAAGAGTTCTTATTACGAATTCCGTCCCTGGAAGATATAAATCGTTTATAATTATTCTTCGATTTGTTGTTAATCGATTATGACAGTTGCTATCGAAAAATACATCTAAACCCAGTGCTGATCTCGATTTAACTGGCTTTACACTTTATGAAATTCCAAGTCCGACCTCTTTGACGTTATCCTGATGCCGGTAAAACCAATTTCCCATAGGCCAATGGCAATTAATTAGAAATCGCTGAGCTACGAAAATTGATTTTACTTAATCAAGCGGCTAACACACACACACACACACACACACACACACACTCCGACTTCGACTCCGACTCAGCGACATCGAGAAAATGACGCTTTAAAAGTTTTTCGCTGTTGCCAAACGCACCAAAAATTAATCAAGCGGTAAAGGCAACAACAAATGCACATCGAAAATCGAAATAAAATGAAAAAAAAAATCAAGAAAAAATCGAGGAAAATCGAATTTTATAGGCAGCGGCGCTTGAATGCCCAAAATGCATATCGCTTGGATTCCAATACGAAATTTACCGTCGCATGGCATTTTTTCTGCTTTTTTTTTCTGTTCGGATATTGGTGGCTCGTTGTCGCTGTTGCCGGTTGCCTGTTGCCTTGGCTGTGTTGCCTGATTTTATTTTCGGTTTTGGACATAATTTACGTGATCATGGCGCGTCGATAACAAGAAATTATCGAGGCGCATGCGCAGAGTCCGCGTCGATGTGGCCGTTGCATTTGCAATCGATGTTGCCGTTGTGGCGCTCGGTTTCTAATTGTTGCGCGCGTTTGTGAAATTTATTGCGTTTCGATCTTATTTCTTCTGCATTTTGTTGGTGTATTTTTTTTTTTTTTTTTTTTTGCAGTCTGCCACGTAACTTGAAAAGGCTCGGGATCCGAGTGCTTACAACTTCATTTCGCTGCAGCGATTTGGTAGCCACGATATGGCGGCCAGCAAAAGCGAAATTTATTTTTATGTTAATGGCTCTGCCTGGGCGAACGCATTTCGTGAAAGGAAAAGCGCAATCGCAACAACAAAAAAAACTTCATAAAAAATAAGGTTTTCGTTTACTGTTTTGCCAGGGGGGTGCTGAATTCAAGGGGCGTGGCAGGGGCAGAAGCACATGTTTCCTGTTGGGCGCATTGCTGAACGCTGACTTTCTGGCTGGCTGAGAATCGGAATCACATGAAACAGCTGCGCTTTGTTTCCAGATCGCTGAACCAGGCTCTCCTCCACTCGGATTCTGACAGCTTCCCAGCTCACCCCTCTCTCTGGTTCCCCATAATAAAATCTGAAGGAATTTATGGCCTGCATGGGGGTGAGTCATCGCCCCCAAAGGAACATGCATCACTCCACGGATTTATCGGGGCACCGTGTGAACGAACGAAAGTGCCGGTGGGGTAATCGATACGCTGTTTGTTGTGACAGTGCAGCAGCGATAAACATCCGCTCCGATTAGTTTTTTTTTTGTCTGGATTTTGGGGCAACCTGATCGATTTGTGGGATTTGTTTAGGGATCGGTATCTCAGGCGGGAGTTCTATTTCTGCAATTTGGCAAAATCTGGGCAGTGTGGTGAGATCAAAGGAAAAGTTCTGCACAGTGGAATAAGGAATTTAATGTGGTTTAATTTAACATTTTGTTTTAAAGAAAAATTATGCAAATATGATAAAATAAAATATGATAAATTATTAAGAATATAATAAGAACAAGAATATGGAATTTCCAAAAATATAGAAAAACTCTATGCTTTGGTAAATAAATCACATATTTTTGATGATGTCAAAGGCGCTTTATATCTTAGTTTTTCTTTTCTCCAATAATTTCCAATAATTGTTCACCTTCCGCTCTCTGATAAAGTAGAGACCCTCATTTTCTCTTTAATATTAAAGCTATAATTTTTATAAAGAAATCACATATTTTTAATTATGTTAAAGGGGCCTTATATCTTAGTTGTTTTTGATCTTTCGCTCTTCGAAAAAGTAGAGATCGCATATCCTGCTGCTCTCTTTTATCGATTTATTATCGATATATCTTAAACTTATTTTTCTAATCAACTCTTCACACTTTAGTTACATTATAAAAGACCATTTGTGATTATCTAGTGATAGCTTATCTTTGTGTTCCTTCAACGATATTGTTTTTAATAATAAATTTATTGATATTGCTCCAATTTGTTCTCTGAGTGTCTCACCTTCTCCGTTTTGGCATCTCGCACTCTATAATCTCCATTAGGCCTTCGCCTTCTGCTGCATTTGCCACATGCAGCACATAATTTGCGCTGTGCGTTGCATCTGCAAACTTGGCAATTTCGCAATCATCGAAATGCAATTCGAGTGCAATCATTTATCTGCCGGCCGCCTGGCTGGCACAATTTTTCATTTATTTTTCCGATCGCATAGAGTCCTGCGAAAGGCAAATATTGGGGAGCAGTATGGGGTGGAGTCTGGAGATGGAGATGGAGTCCAAGTCCGAGTCCAAGTCCGAGACCGAGTTGGAATTCCGGGAGACAATCGATTACCGGACGACGGGACTGTGCGGCACAAACGTAATCAGACAAATTCAATTTGCGGCAATTTGCATGCCGCGCTCGTGAAAAATGACAATTGCGGCGGGGCAGCGTGGCAGCGTGGCTGTTGCAACTGCAAATGTGGCTGCCGTCATTCTAATGTGGCCAAGGCTGCACTTTGCTTTTATTTATTTTCATTTTTATGTGTCTCTTTTTGTTGTAGTTGCAGCCGCGTGGCTACCTGGTTCATGGCTGTTGCACATTTGGCGCCTTATCGCCGCACTCGCATCTGCCAGCAGCAGCAGCAGCTTGCAACTTGCGGCAACGGCAATGGCAACCTGAGAGCCGATGCCGGCGGCGGCAGGTTTGGGTTTTTGGTTTTGGCCATTGCCTTAGCTTTGGCTTTAGCAGGAAATGAAAAATTGGCAAACATGCCACGCTCTGCTCTCCGCGGCGGCACAGACATGCATATGTTGCACATAATTGGCGTTTATGCCACAAGCGACGAAATGCAACCTGCAACCTGCTGATGCGTTGCTGATACGCCCGTTTGCCTGGATTTCCTTTGGTTTTCCATTTTCGGGTTTCCTTTTTTTGGTTTTCTTTAACCCGTGTGTCTCGCATTTCATTCGGGGTGTGTCGCCTGCAGCCGAATGCGGCCACTTTTGGCGCACTCACTTAACCCTTGAACTGGCAACATTGCATTGTCTCTTGTCTTCGGCGGCGGCCGAAAACGTGATTAAATTTAATTAACATTTGCTTCCTAAAAACTCTTGTCCCGGACTCTGTGAAATTTAGTCATTAGTTGTTGTTATTGCGCGACCATTAGCGCAGACACGCCCACCTTTGATCACGATCCGACTGCGGCCTGCAGGTGCCACATGTTGTTGTGGCTGGCATTGCCATTCAAGTTGGCCAAAATAGGCTCAAAAAAATCAGAGTTACATCCATCCCAGCACGATTGAATTAGCATAACCCCCAAACGGGGTTACTGCCGCCGTAGTCAAGTCACAAATCGGAATCACCGATAATGATGGCGTGTCGCTGGCAGACACACGAAAAGAATTTAATTAGAAGCCCTGCTGGAGTGGGAAATTCTGTTCTATGCTGCTGTTAGGCTTTTCCAGGTCATCATCAGCAGCACACGCCACCACACATTGGGGGGGAAGGGGAAGGCGAATGAGTCGAGGAAAAGCCGAGGAAAATGCAGTCGTTAAGCGAAAAGCTTTGCGGCATGTCAACACGGCCTTTGCCGTAAATCAAATGCGCAGAGTTCTCGAGATCCAGGCAAGAAATCTAAGAATCACTGAGGGAAATAAGGCAGGAATATAAACTAAATATATTCCTTGGAAATTCTATATAAATTGAAAAAAGAATACTATCCTTAAGAGTCCTCATTCCAATACAACTTTTATTGCCTTTCTATCCTTTCAATCACAGGATAATAGTCTAAAATGATGGCTCATCATAGAACACCCATAATTTCTTTGCCGTGTACTGGGGATCACCCAGACCAAATAACAGACCCATTCCCTTTGCCCTGGCACAATTTGTTCGAGGAATGAGCTAAGGAATGTCGCAATCAAAATTTCAACATCATGTTGCCTCCAATAGCAGGGGGGAAAAAATGAGAAGGAAAAAACGCCTAGGAAGTGGGGGAAGTGCGCCCACGGAACTATTTATAGATGCAGTCGATCGCCAGTCCATCGGGCCCAAATGTTTTTTGAATCTGAAGTAGATTCTGGATCTGGATCTGGGCATCTTCTTGGGCATTGCACAAGCGCAGGCAGGCAGACATAATAATGGAAATAGAGGGCTCCCAACTCACTCTAAATGGGACTCTGAATATGCTTCTAATTGGCGCAAATTATTGAAAAGATCTTCTCCAGATTGTAATAATGGGGGGATGAGGCGGAGGGAAGCCTTTGAAATTGCCAGCAATTTGTTCTGGCTTTCTCGGGACTCTGCAGACAACATAAATCTTCTATTTGTTTGGCTGCGCTCTCTTCCCTGACAATAAAGTATTAAATTACCATAAATTATGATTGTGGAAAGGCATTTAATTAGAGAGCCAGACACCAGATATATAAAATAAAGGGTATGCCCCAAAAAAATGGGGGAACTATGGCCAAGGCTCTGACACTAAACTTGACCCACAAAATGGAGATAGAGTTGTCTCTTTAATTTTTTTTATGCTTCAATTAGGCAGCGAGAACTGAACTTTGGAGTTTTTATAAGATTTTCCTAGAAATTCCAGTGCACAGTAATAATTGTTTGTTGTTTTTTGAACATTTTATTTATTTTTAATTCGGAAAAACATAAAAGAATGTTTAAATGTCGAATATTGTATGATAAATGGTTGAACTACATTAAAGTACAAATTTATTCAAAAAAAAATATATAATTACAATAACAACTAACAAATAAATATTAAACATAAATGCAAAATGTATTCTTAATATTATAGGAACTTAGTAAAACACCATATTATAAGGATAAACTAAGTCTAGATAATTACAATTCGTCTTAAATAATGTAACTAAAATGAAAAGAGTTGATTATAAAAATAAGTTTAAGAAATATGAACATAGTGGAAATACCATATTATAAATAAAGATAGGTAATTGCTCTTCCTACACACTACAGTGTGAAGAGCCTATTATAAAAATAAGCTTACAAAAATCGATAGGAAATCGATAAAAGGAGCAACTGCGATATCTACGTTTTCAGAGAGCGGAACTCGAACAATTGTTTTAGATCAGAGATATAAAGTCTCTATAATAAGTACTATTTATTATTAATATTTAATCCCCATCCAAGTGACCTTATTTTCTCCAAGTGTCATCTTCAATTGAGCTTGATGAATGGACGGCGTGTTTTAATTTTGCTCGAATGTGTGGCAATGCCGGACTCCACTCAGATCTCCCATGGCGAGCGAGTGGCCCCGATCCGAGGCGATTCGCGGAGGAGGATCCACCTCCGTGGAGCCACTAATTAGTCACAATTTCCAGAGACATGGACAGTGTCAAAGGTCCAGGCGGAGTTATTTTTAGCCGTTGTGTGCCGTGTGTTGCCGCATCATGCTGCGGGCGTGCGGCAGAATGTTGCTGCTGCCGCTGCTGCTGCGCATGTGCAACCAATTATTAATTGCATATGCAACATCGCTGCATTCCTGGGGCCTCGACTGAGATCTGAGTCAGCGGTTTGCTCCATGGCGCCGATCCTCGTCAGAGGCGTCAACGGCGTGTGCCCGTCGTCGTAGTCGTCGTTGTCGTCGTCGTTCCAACCACAATGTGTAGGTGGATTGACTAATAGGCCGGGCCAGTCTGCCATGGAGCCCAGAGGATTCTGGAAAGAATCCATAGAGTATCCACCGATCGGTGACTGCTGCACTTTCTTGCCGCGCCCCTTTTTGCATTGCTTATTAAATTACAAAACAACGGCCCACACATAAATAAACGTGGAAAGAGCTCTTCCCTGGCCGGGCATTAGATGATGGCAATAGGAAATGCCTCCTCCTTGGTGCCCAGCTCCATCTCTGGTCCCGGCTCTATGTCTTATGAAAAATTCCTAGCGCTTGGCGTCTATAATTAAGCGTGAAATGTTGCTGGCGTTACGCCGCATTCCTTGAACCGAGGCTCGACTCGAGCCCTTTGGCTATGGCAGCGCGGAGCCAAGACCGCGAAGGAGTATCCAGGCACCCAACTGCACACACTCCAGGGGCACTGAGAAAAAACGGGGGTTCTTACCTTCAGTAATATAGTGGCAATCCCTTATAAAGTTATCGGGAAGTTATCATATTTTTTAAAGACTTTTTAAAGAGTTGAAAAAGCTTAACTGTATAGTATTTCCCTTTATATATCGATATTATCGATGTTTCTCTCACTTGATGGCCGATATACAAATCGATCTTTTAACGTTGCGATTAATTGATATTATTTTTAATATATCGGAGCAATATCCATATACAAAAAGTTTATATGATGTTCTAAAAATGTGTCTAAATAAGTAACAATATTTTTTCAATAATATTAATATTTATTTTACGATGATCTTGATGTTTTAAAGGTAATTGCAATATTTATCGATTTTTATATTTTTTATAAATCGATTAAATGTGCGATATGTTTTTAAAAAAGTAAAAGCAAATGAATTATTTTCGATAAATTTCATATTTTAAATTTAATTGAAAAGTTTATCAACATTTAATTTTCGATATATCGAACTTTGCGCTATTTTCGATATGATATTCTTTGTCGATATATCAAATTAAACTTTTCCTCTTGCATACATCCCTATTTCCCCTTTCTCTCAGTGTGAAGTCCATATCCTAAAGAAGCAGACAAAGGCGAAGGCCAAGAGCAGGCACTTTTATGGGTTCCTTGTGCGCCGCAGCAGCAGCAGTCGCAGCAGCAGCAGCAGCAATTCTTATTAATTGCAAGTGTCCGCACTTACTTTGCAACATGTTGCAATTAGAATCTCGGGCCGAACCGAGGCCTGCCGCCTCTTTGTTGACGGAAGTCAATTCAAATTAAGACCCCCGAAGGCTCCAGCTCCAGCTTCAGCTTCAGTCTCGGTCCCAGCTCCAGCTCCAGCTCCTCTGTACTCGATCCTCGGTCCTCGGCCCAAAAGTTCAACGATCTTGGTGGACTTGGCGGCGGCAAAACAATGCTGCAACATGGTGCAACTTGGGCCAGCGAAAATTGATTTCTCTTGTTAGGGCTTTAGCGCTTTTTCGGATAGCCATCCGAGCATTTAACCGGGCAGTAATTAAAATAAATTGCCTGCCCAGCACAAGCTTCGGCCACATCTAGTGTTGGCCATCTAACGCTCAAGCGGAGCTGTTGATAGAATTGGCACTAGTCGGGACTCGGGACTTGGGACTCGGGACTCGGGACTCCTTGCTCCTCATGGCCATCAAATTAAAGCGCTAAATTGTTGCTCGCCTTTTCCTGTCTTTCATCACGCCATCGTCGTTGCTGGAGTCTTGGGCTGGTTCAGGTTCATTAACATATGTTTGCCGGGGGATCTGGAGATGGCAGGAGGAGCTACAGAGCAGCGAATGTGGCAGTGAAACTTTATGATGCCACCAGACCAGGCCAGGCCCAACTCGAGTTGCAGATGCCGCGATGCCAAGTCCCAGTCGGAGTCTTCTGGCTCATCAATTAAAGAAGTGGCCATAATTTGATTGTCTTAGCTGTGGCCTGACCTGCTTTTTATGGCCACGCCGCCAGTTTTCCACTTGCCAATTACGGCCATGGCCAAACAACAAACAGCTGCCAACCACCGCCGGTGGTCTGGTGTGTACACCAACGATCTTGGCCCGAACTGGATGACAGTCGATGGAACCAAACGCGTTCTTCTCCTCCTCCTCCTCCTCCTCAGCAGCAGCAGCAGCAGCGCTCCTTTGGCCAGCGGCATATTTTCGCTGGAAAATCTGTGAGCCACTTGGCTCACTTGGCTTGGTGGAGAGCATTGACCATTAATTGATGCCTTTCAAAAGCATTGACATTGGATCTAGCTGCGGCATGTGGTCCACTGCCTTGGGCGGTGATCTGGCACAGCCTCGCTGGATTGCCGGATCGCCGGATTGCCGGATTGCAGCTTCACTCCGAAAGGGGTAAGGCAGCGCATTCCGCGGATGCGGCCTTGCTAAATAGGGGCGTCTATGGGGCATCTATCCCATCTAATCAGTGGGGAATGGCTTCTCAAGAGGAGATTCACCCTTGGCCATGATGTAACCGAAGGCTTTCAGCCTCTAAATTGTATATATTCGTTCATATTTGCTCTCAAAGTCTGAAGAAGTCTCTTTATGTTCCACCTTGTTTGCGTTTTGTCAACTTTAAGTGGAACCTTCGCTGACCCCGGACCCCGCCCCAGACTTAAGCCGCTGGGGATTGACTTGTCATATGGACAGGTTAGCAGAACTTGTTAACCATGTTAACAGAGATATACTCGTATCCGAATGCAAATTTATCCCAGCGATGCGATACGCCGGGCAGCTTGTTTATGGAGCTCATTAGCGGCCAGATATTACCAAGAAGCCAATGCGATCTGTCCTATCTAGAGTCAACACAGGGCCCTCGAGTGGTTCCCTATCTGTGTGAGGTTGGTCTCTTGGCCTTCAAACCAGACAGACGCGACTCCCCCAGCTCCAGCTCCGGCTCCATCTCTCTAGGGCCAGCTCCACCTCCGTAAGAGGCTGAGTGATTGACTGACTGGGTTAGCAGTGTGTGTCGCCCACGTAGATGCAAGATTTTCGGGGACTGCAATCCGAGCGGGCGGTCGGGCACTTATGCAATCCGTGCTCCACATTAATCAATCAGGGAAAAGCCTAAGCCCTGACTGACATTTCCTGCGTGTGTAAGCGCGATGTGTGTGTGCGAGATATGGCAAGTTTGAAAATCGAATTGATTTCGAAAGCGAAAACCGCACATCGAACTGAAACCGCATGGAAATCTGTTGCCTGTCCGCGGAGATTAGCGTTTCTTGGTTCATTGTATTAGCGTGGAAAGTGGTTAGCATATGGCTGTGGCCAGCTGCTAATTAAAGCCGATGGCCATCCGCTTATATAATGCTCCTTCGCTCCACCATTGATGTCTCCATTTGGCTGGGAGAAATCGGCTTGCGCAGAAGGCAGCCCTTGAACCATGGCCATGGCCATATTTGGCACCGCCAGCCGCCAGGAGGAGGAAGGCCAATGAACTGGATTTGGCTGTGACTGTGGCTATATTTAGTGTTAAGTTCACACTTTTATGTATTTCGCGCCGTTGCCATTCATCAGCAGAGGCGGCCTAGGAGATCCTCCGAAATGTCAGAGTCACGCAGTTCGTCATGTCAAAGTCAAGGCAGGCCATAGAGAGTGCCCTGAAAGGGGGAGGGTTCTTCAGAGAACCCGTCGGACTAGGCCCCAGACCCGCCGCCCTCCCCCCTCATCTTCCTGGGGCTGAAGTGCAAAGTGCAACAGCTTGGGCTGCTCCACTCCACTTCAGTACACTCCGACTCCTCAAGTGAAGTGTCGCCTGCCAGGATGGGGCTACAAGAAAAAGAGAGAGGAAGGCACAGTGGTTTCAGTAAGAGGAAATCTTTACTTAAATAAGTAACTAACTAAACTTACTTTAAGTATAAAGGAAGCTATATTTATTAAGCCTACTTTGGTTAAGAATATTTATTTTATTTATTTATTTATTTAAGCTCTGGTTTTCGTACCAATTACAAATTGCTACTAACCAATAGGTCTAGCTATAGCTACTAGGCCTTAAGCTAGGTAAGGGGTTAACATATACATATGTACAATGTTTCCTTAGAATATATATCATAAATTATAGCTTAGCATGGGATGTATTCTCGTTTTAAAAAGAAAAAAATATGTTATACATGAAATTACTTAAATTAATTGAATTAATTTAATTAATATAATTGACATTCATGAAATTTTAATTTTAAATTTTAAAAATAATATATTTTAAGCCAAGAGCAGGCTTACAGCTTACATATGCTTCAGTTTCTAACCAAAAAAAACCCTCTTCGGTACTCATTTTGCTGATGGATTAGCATGTAACAGTTTGGCACTGAATTCCTACTTGGGAATTTTAACAGCAATTCCTGCACCAGCGAATGCTTAGTGTTGGATAATAATAAGAGATTCACTAGCTGAAAATGTTTAATAAATTTTGCAAATAACTGAACTTTCTTTAAATATAATGTAAGCATTAAATAATAAACCTACTTAGGTTAAGAATATATCCCATAAAAAGAAGCTTAGCTTGGGGAATTTATACTCTCTTAAGCATAGTTTTTTCCCCTCCTCCTCACCACTGTGCTCTGAGGGAAGCCAAAGTTAATTTAGAATCAGCAGTCAGGCTATGTTTTATGAGATTTTAGCACTTTTCAGCCATGGCATGTTTCGGCCTGGCCGCGGCTGTTTAATGGATGTCTGCCCCATGGAATTTAGCACGTTTTGCCACTCCGCCACTCCGAGGAAAACTAATATGCCAGCCTGCCGCCGCCAGGTTGCCAGCCTGCCTGCTCTTCGCCGGGCCGTGTGACATTTATGGCTTCCCAACCTGGTCCGGGAGTGGGTCTCCTGACCAGAGTCTGGCTTTGGCTTCACGTGCAAATATGAACAAGATTTATAACTTTTTGGCGGCGACATTTTCCTAGATTTTTTGTTTGCTGCCGCTTTAAAAGGATTTCACTTTTCGCTGGAATCGGAGGAGCTGGAGGAACTGGAGGAGCTGGAGGAGCTGGAGGTGGAGCAGCTGGAGGAGGAGTCGTACTAAAAGCAAAAGTTGCCGTGTTATTTGCCATTGCGTTGGCCTGGATGAGCAGCTCGCAGCTCGCAGCTCGTCGTTTAAGTGGATCCATGGGATATCCAGCAGGGGCTAAAAATAAATACCAAATCCGTTGCCCTCGGTGAGGGAGCGCAAGATCTTGTGGAATTTTTATGCTTATGCGTCTGCAAGATTTGCTCAATTTCAAAAGAATTTCCAGCCATTTGGGTTGCCGAAGGAAAGCGGAAACCATCGTTAATCCTCAGGAAATTATCAATGGGTCTTAACGAAGATTAGAAGCAATTGGCCTAAGCGAAGGAGGGGCTCTATTTTAATGTCTTAAGAGGTCTAGGATTTTTTTTGAAAAAAAAAACCCATTAGAAGATGATTTATGAATGCTTTAACTTTTAATTAAATGGATTTAAAAATAAAAAACAGACATTTATTTAGTGTTCTCAACAAATTTATAAAATTTGTATAACTTATGTTATATCTCTTTTTTATTTTCTGTAATAAAAATGCTGGAAATTTCCCCTTTTTTTGTAATGAATGTAATTTCCCTATTTTCGCACAAAACATATGTGCCATTTCCTGTGTAATTTCCACGCAGTTTTGCCCCCCACACACACATATGTTTTCCCAACAGCAACACTTGCCAACATTTTGCCTGCGGATTCCATTTCCGTTTTCCATTCTCCAGTTTGAGTTTCTGTGTTGGCTTCTGTTTATGGTAATAACGTTTGAATTAAGCGCCCTGTTCCCTGGTCGTCGTCTTATCGAGGGAAATGTGTTTTTAAGTCTCGCTCAATGGCGACGCATTGAATAACATTTTAATTGGTAGTTGCAAAATGCGTGCCCATAAGCCAAGACCCATGGAGACACGTATGGGGCTCGGTTAGTGGTGTCGGTTGATAAGGTATATGCATGGAGAGAAATAAGGGGTTCATATTTAATATTAAGGGATAAAGGAAAGTAGCTTCCCTTGAACTGTTGAGATTATAAATTTCGAAAAAGTTTAAATATACTTAGAAGATCTGGAATTTATGTTCGTTTCTTCTCTTTCCCTGAAGCTAGCCTTAAAGTAATATTTAAATATTTCTCTCTCTCTGTACGAGCTACCTAAACACCAGACTAACCGTGGCGCCAAGTCAAGTCGCGGCCAGACAAAATGAAATGCCGATTAAAATATCAATTGCCAGACGCGGACCTGGGCCATCATCCATCGATGGTGGTGGCTTGGCGACTAAGCGCATTAATTTAATGCTCTCAACAGCTGGCTGGCTGGCGCATAAATAATGTGTCTCCGCTCCGCATCCGCAAAAGGTGCAACGTTTGAACGCTGTCGATTTCGATTGGGATTCCGATTCGGCCTCAGATTCAGATACAAACCCCCCCCCCAGATGACAGCACTTTCCCTTGCCACGAATAATTCAGTGAGCGGACTCGCACTTGGCTTGTACGCGCGCGTAAATCCGTCAAGAGCGCAGCTGCATCTTCAAGGCTCCGGATGACCTTTAGCTGCTGCTATTTTTAGCCACAATCGCGTAATCTTTAACCAGTAACCCGGTGGGGGGGGCGGGGGGAGCCCTATGAAATTGTGTCAGGCCCGCCATAAATTGCCGGCTTTGGGGAGCTGCTTGTCCAGGTGCGAGGCGCGGCGAGGTGGACACCTGAAGCCGCCGCTGGAAATTACGAGCGCCTCGGAATGGCCGGCTGGCTGCCATAAGACACTTTGTCGCCGGGGCATTAAAGGGATTTGGATTTTGGAATGGGTTTTGTGGAAAATGAAACCAACAGACGGGTCTCGGGTCTCGGATCTCGGGTCTCTCCTTTACGTCCGCGACACCACCATGCCCACATCCACATTCTGGCCCTGACACCCTTTGCTTGGCTACTCCAATTGCAGAAAAAAAATTGCAAATTGCAAATGGCAAAGACATGACAGAGAGCTCACTTTGCATTGTTTCGCGCGTTTTGGACAGGCTGTTGCTGGTGTGACAGAATTTGTGGCGCACTCCGGTTGCCGGAGATCGCCGGCCAGATTCCAGATTTCAGATACTAGATTATGGCCGGGCCTGGTCTGTGGTCTGGCTGGGGCCGAGAGTTTCCCAGGTCTCGGCGGAATTATGCCATAAATAGTTTTGGAACGGCCACAGCTGTTGGCTTTTAATTAAATGCTCTCCGGCAAGTGGCAGTGATTATAGCCAACTTTGCAGGCACAGCGAAAAATAAAGTCACTAAAGTTTATGATTTTATTTGAATAAATATCAAAATATTATATGTTTCTTTAATTTATTTTTAATATTTTAAGAGATTGCAATATATACATTTTCTGTTTCATATAGTTAATTATGTTTAGGAGGAGCAGATAGGTAGTTAAAATATCATTGTAAAGAAGTTATCCAATATTTACTTTTAATCAGCTAAAGACGCTTATTAATTAAAAAAACATGTTTCGGATATTTTACCATAATATTGGTATATAAGCACATTAAATACAATACCTATGAATATTTAAAATTTCGATTTATCAAACTTTACAATATTTTCGATGTGATATTGATCGTAATATTTATATAGATATATTATACCTGTAAAATTGTATAAGGAATGTATTTCTGAGTTGCACATTGAGCTAAGAAAGCTGAATTTCCCTTAAAAAAAACCTTATTCTGTCATATATTATCTTGCCATTTTTTAGGCAAACAATTCCATATTTAATTTCCTTAAAATCCACCATAAATCACCCCATATTTTTCGCTCTCTGTGTTGTGGAAACCCATTGGGGAACCTGTCGGCACGGCCCACGTTTTGGCAATTAAGCAAAACGCTTCGCCGTCAAACTGGGTCAGCCTGCAGGATGACGGCGAGTGCGAGAGTATCTGGCTATACCAACAAAAAAAAAAAATGCTACATCCATGCATCCGAACTGTCTATTGGCCATTCCGGTGGAGTATCTGCGCTCGCTCGCTCGGCCCACGCAAAATAATCAGACAGAATGATGGAAAATTAAATGTACAAATCATGTTTACGACTTGTCGTCAGTCTCCTCCAGTCTCCTACCCCCAAAAAGGCGGTGGGCGTGGCAGCACTCATGCAAACTAATTGTTGTTCGTGGCTTTGGCAAAATGTTGCCCAACATGTTGCAAGAGAATCGCAAGAGTCCCGTCCCCCGAAACTCCCGAAACTCCAAGCAGCCCAAGCAGCCACCATTGACACCATTCGCAATTAGGGGAAAAAGTGGCCCGTCGGCTACTGTGGAGCTGAGGAGGATCTGCTCATGGCTCTGGAAAAAATTTAAATAGCTGAAAACCTGCCTGGGCTTGCAGCATGATCACCCGGTAGCCGGGCAGACGTGGGCCGCAGTTTTGTCTTAAAAAAGTTAATTGCCTGATTTGCTCAGCCAGCCAGGCCAGCGGGAAGTGAGATGTATGGGCTGTTATGTTGTTAGCCAAATGTGCTAGGCGATAATCGCATAAACTGTGGCCTTAATGAAGTTGCCACAAGGGAGAGCATGCGGAGGCATATTAGCCTTCTCGCCTTCACACTCGCAGATGCAGATGCTGGAGTCGTAGAATGCAGAATGCGAATGGATATTCGCCTGCCTGGTATTTTATTTATAGAATTTACGATGTTGGCTTTAAGTGCAAAATTTTTGGTCTTTGTCTAGGGAGTAAGTGGAGGAAAGAAAAGAAATTCTATAAAATTTAGAAAAATGCAAAAATATATATCAAAATTTAATTTAACAAAATTCTAAAAATCATATTTATAGATCATGTTTTTAGCTTACATATGTTTCAGTTTCTAAGCAATAAAAAAAACCTGATCAGTACTTATTTTACTATTACTTATACTGCGGAAATTTGCCCCTAAATGTTGGATAACTGGGAAATAATAAGAGATTCTTGCAAACTTGAGGGGTAGGCTGCTTGAATGATTTATTGATTTATGATTTATTTATTGAATTAATGTATTATTTGTTTATATTTATATTCTGTTTAGTTGATAATTAAGAAATTAAATTTTTAAATCTAAATATCTAGGTGTTTATCCTCTCTGAAATCTTTACCATCAAGATCTTTCTGTCTCTTCATTAAAAGTTATATTATAAATTAATCTCTGTTTATTTACACACTTACTTTGTTATTAAATAAAAACAATTTAAGTTATATATTCAGCTATAGAATTAACATCGCATTGCGATCTAGTTTTCTCCATGTGTGGAACAAAGAGCCATCATTAAAGCTGGCCTGCATGCACTATTGACTATTGAGTGACGCGATCTATAATTTATAGATCAAGTCTCCCTGTCGATAATGTTATTAAATCCGCAGTTGCGAGCGCTATTGATTAATTGAACCGTTTGTGAGAAATGATGAGCAGCAGCAGGCCTTGGCTCGGCTCGGCTTGGGGAATGTCCATGTCCATGCCAATTGCCGTTGACTTGGTCGGGTCGATGTTCTGCGTCTTTTGTCGATGATGTTGCCATGTTGGTGTTGCCTGTAGCCTGTTGGCTCTAGCCTGTTGCCTGCTTGCTGTTGCCATGTTGCTGCCGCTGCTGCTGCTGCTGCAGCGCGTTGTGGTTGTGGCCATGTTGCGTTGGCATATCAATTCACATGTCAGGCCGCCAGGCAGGCGAACAGCAGCAACCAACCTACTTATTTATGCGGCCGACCAGGCCAAGTTACCAACTCCGACTTGGACTCGGATTGCGAGACCAACTCCAAGTCCAAGCCAGCACAGCACTGACTGATGGCCACGTTCTGACCGCGGCTCGTTGGCCATGCATCCTGCGGCTAAACAACTCAATACATCAGCGCCCTCCGCCGTCCTCCGCCGTCCTCCGCCGTTCTCCCTGGCTTGGCCCCGGCATAAATCATTTTATGCAACAAAATTATGGCAAATATCGCAGGATTACGAGCGTGTGTGTGTGCTGCGTGGCCATCAACATGGCAGCACCTCCATCGATCGATAGGGATCGATGGGGTATTGAATATATTCCGTGATGGGGAATGGGGACTGGCTTGGAGGAGGAGGCAACGCCCACGGGACACGCGCTTAGAAGGTTCAGGAACTTCAAGAAAATACTTTAAGCAAATTAGTTCTCAAGAAAATGGGAATTCCTTTAATAAAATAAGTTAAAAAATATTTAAAAAATAAAATTAACATACCTTTTTCTTACCTTAACCTACAGGCAGCACCACAGAGTTGGCACCCTCGCTGCTGGGCATCTACGACACCTTGACAAACAGCCTGGGCGCCGGTCCCAACACATCCACAACCCACGAAGCCAAGGCCTCCAGCAGCGGCGACTCCACGCCCAAGCGTAGCAACAGCAACTGCAGCAGCACCAGTGACACCTCCTCCGCCTCCTCCTCGGCCACCTCGGCGAGTGTGTCCACCACCAGCGATGACCAGGGCGCCAGCTACACGCTAGCCAAGTCCAGCTCCCGGTCGAGCCACCCGGGGGGGCCACTGCCATTGGTGGTAGCGGGTCTGCGCGATGAGCCCGACGGCGCACAGCTGAGCCGCCTGGTGGTGCAGCGGAACCAGAGCCAGAGCAGCAGCCACGGCGGCAGCAGCAGCAGCCTCGCCTCCAGCGGCAGTCGGCGGGGCAGCAATATCCGCATCCTGTCCCCCAACGTCCATCGGATTATCACGCACTCGGACATACAGCCCGTGGAGGCGGTGTCCATCGAGGCGCTGCAGCAGCAGCAGTCCCAGAGGAGTCCCACCCAGGGACGCTACATCAAGACCCACCACAGCAGTGGAGCCTCGCCAGTGCAGGGAGCGAGTGCCACGCCCAAGCTGAAGCTATCGCACATACCGCTGTCCAAGATCACGGGGAAGCTGTCCACGCAGTCGGGCAGCGAACTGGTGGCCACCTTTGACTCCAGCACCGAGTACCTGCACTCGCTGAACTTTGCGGCCGCCGAGAAGCTGAAACCCAGTGCGGACAAGGACGAGGATCGGACGCCAACGAACAAATCCGTGCCGGGTACGCCCTTCCACTTCGATGGGCATCCGTTCCAGGCGACGCGCAAACTGACCCTGCCGCGCTACGAGTCCCAGCAGAGCATCAAGCTGATCGAGATGGAGCAGCTGGCGGCCACCAGTGCGCAGCTGCAGCTTGCGAAGCCAGCGACGCCTGGAACTCCTGGAACCCCAACCACGCCCACTGCGAATGCAAACCAGAAACCCACTCCCAAGGCCAAGGAGTTCGTGTGCAGTGAGCCACTGAGTCCGGTGGACATAGTGGACACCATTAACTTTGACCTGGTGGCCCAGCACATAGAGCGCCTGACCCTGGCCGATCTGGGGGCCCTGGATGGGCCCAGTGCCGAGCTCATTGAGGCGGTGAACAAGCCGCTGGTGAGCAAGCCACTGGTGAGGAGCAGCTCCGCCGCCTGCGCCTCCACGATCTCCAGCTCGCCGCTGCTCACGTACGCGCGCACCAAGAGTCTGGGCGCCAAGGCCAGCACCTTGGGCGGCGGCGTGCCCCTGAAGCTGCCCACGGCCGAGCAGCTGGCCGAGCTGGAGGAGGCCAACAAGCTGTCGGCGGAGAGTCTGGACAGGCTGACCGACATCAAGCCCAAGTTCGCGGCCCGGCTGAGTGAGCTGGCGAGGCTGAACAACCGGCCGCTGTCCTCCTCCTCCATCTGCTCCACCTCCTCCAGCTCCAGTTCCGGCTCCGATCAGTTGCTCAACGGGAAGCTCACGGCCACCTCGTACCTGGCCAGCGTGGAGAGCCTGGCGGAGAGCGAGAACGATCTGGGGGATTCCCCCCACCATCATCATCATCCGCACCATCATCATCCGCCCGCCATGAGTGTCCTGGAGAAGACCTGCCTGGAGATTGTGGACTCGGAGCGCAGCTTCGTCGAGGATCTGGGCCAGGTCATCAAGGGGTGAGTTATATCTGCTTGCTTGGGGTTATCCTAGATCCTAACTGGGATGTCCTTCGAAGGTACCTCAACGACTGGAAGGAGCGCGCCTGCCTGCGCGTGGACGAATTGCAAATACTCTTCGCGAACATTGAAGAGATTTACGAATTCAACTCGATGCTGCTCCAGCGACTGGTCAACACGGGCTTGGAGCCCGGCCGCATAGCCAGGTGCTTCATCGACCTGCGGGATGGCTTTGATGTGTACACAACCTACTGGTGAGTGGATGGAGTGACTCACTTGGCAAGTCTCTGTTTATCCGGGGAAATCCCTAAATATGTATGTACTTGGCAAGTCGCTTTGCCTAATCTTATCGGAGGCAACACCTTGGAAACTTAGCTCTTATCAGGCAGCACCTTTGAAAAATTACTCACTCAAAGCTTATCGCTTATTGCCAAGTTCAGGCATTAATGCCACATTAATTCAGAGATTTATTTATGTATACTTGAACTAGTTTTTTTGCTTTACTTTTATTTGTAATTAATTAAATGGTCTGATTAGAAATTTTAAGACAAGAACAGGCTATCCAGGAAATACCTATCTTTAGTATATATTTTTCAATGTGTAAGGTGGTTTAGTGTTCCATAGTCTTATATATTAGTTCTTCTTTATTTTACTTGAAAAAGTACAAAAAGTATGAAAAAGTACAGCTTGCACATCATCCTTTTCTCTTTTATCGAATTACTATCGATAATTTTGAAGCTTTTGTTTTATAATTAACTTTTCACACTTTAGGTGCATTATTTCCTGGGGCTGATCCTCTATTACGTTATCACCTTAGGGTGGGGAGGGGGTCAGCGAAATGATTATGTTTTATTATTTGGTGAGTGAGGATCTAGGACAATGATTACATAATTATTTTATATTAAAATATATCGAAAATACAATTTTTTGAAGTATTTGTTAGAAAACCATTCTTGTAAAATTACGTTATCATGCGAAAAAGGGTTCTTTCGGTGAATACTTCTAATTATATTAGGGGGAGGGGCTTAAATATCATCAACAAATTATTATATTATATAAGGCCAGCCCCCCAAGACGAATTTTAATTATCTAGAGTTAGGTTATCTTTATAATATGCTGCTTCCACTATGTTTCTTCCCCATGTACATTTTTAATATTTTATAAACTATAGACTCCCGACTCTTGTCTATCTGCTAAACGCGCTTTCCTATAATTATATATCATATTTAATTATGATACCAACTCCCGCCGCGACCTGGTTGTTCCTGCTTTCGAGGGGAAGAAAAAAGTGGAGCCATCGCCGCATGGCGTGTTCGCTCCATCTTCGATACTATGTTTTTCTGGGGCTTTCAGCCTCGTCGGCGGCGGCGGCCAAGAACGGTAACGACCAGGACAAAAACGATCTCGATAGGCCAAGTTAGCTAGCAGCATGACACGAAACGATGGCCAAGACGATGGCGATGGCGTCTCTTGGCAATCCAGGCACGCCATGTTCCATTTAAACGCTGACGTTTACCTGGCCGCGATGCCAATTTGGAGAGCTCGCTCCGATGGCCAAAGTTTGATTTGTCGCCCCCAAAGACACGTCGTCATACATCATCCAATCCTCTCCCTCCTGACTCTCCCTCTCGAGTCCCATTTGAAATTCAGATGATGAAGACCTAAAAGCCCATGTCACATATGTCATAACCCTCTCTACTCTCCTCTCTCCCGCAGCACAAGCTACCCGCAGGCCATCTCGCTGCTGACCAAGCTGCTCCAGGCCACCTACACCTACACGCTGCTGGCCTCCACGCAGAAGGGACTCCAGCACCGGCTGCCCCTCGGCTCCTATCTGCTGAAGCCGGTGCAGCGCATCCTCAAGTACCATCTGCTGCTGGACGTAAGTGGGGAAAGTGGGTGACGGGTGACGGGTGACGGCTTACGAGTGAGGCTACATGATTTTCCTCTTCCTCCTCTTCCATGCAGAGCCTCCGCAAGCACTGTGATCTGAAGGAGGTGGCCGAGGGCCACGTGATCATGCGCCAGGTGGCGTACAACATCGACCAGGTGAAGCGCAAGCAGGAGCAGCAGAGCCGCGTCAAGGAGCTGTCGGGGATTCTGGACGGGTGGCTGGGACCAGGTGAGAGAGAGAGAGACCACGCTGCCACTCGAGAGTGAAGCAGTTATGGGGAAGTGCTAGAAGTAACCACCATTCCTCATTCCCTTCCAGAGCTAACTGTCCTGGGAGAACTGCGGCAGGAGGGCCTGCTCATGGAGCAGCACAACAAACCCCGCCTGGTGCTCCTCTTTGCCACCATGCTGATTATCACCAAGCAGAAGGAGGACGGACGCCTGCAGTTCAAGACCTACATATCGGTGAGTGGTTGCCTCTTTGTATATATACATAGTTATCCCTCTCAAATCCTAATCCCTCGATCAATCGGCAGCAAAACAACCTGATGCTGAGCGAACACCTGCCCGGGGAGCCCACCAGCTTCTACGTGATTCCCTTCGACGAGCCCCGGCACCAGATCAAGCTGACGGCCCGGAATCGTGACCAGAAGCGCATCTGGACGCAGCACATCAAAGGTGTCATGCTGGAGAAGCTCGACATACCCATGCGCGCCAAGGAGCTGGTCTATCAGCTGGGCAACGAGGAAGGTGAGCGCTCCCCGCCTGGATGGCCTGCTAGCTTGGCTAACTTGGCTTAGCTCTGGCTTAGCTTTGGCTTAGCTCTAGGGTTTAAGTTTTCGTTTTTGTTTTCGTATTTTTTTTTTTTTTTGTAAGTTTTTGTTTTTGTTTTTCCTGTTGCTGTTATGTTTGTCATGTGGCCAAAAGAAACACTTAACGATTCGGATTGGGGACTGCACGAGATGATGAAGTGCCTACAGTTATGCACATGCGGGTACTTGTTATAGTTGGGTAATGCCTGTCGACCTGTCGCCGTCCTCGTCGGCCCCGTCGGCGTCGTCGGCGTCGGCGGAAGGAAAGTCACAGAGAGAGAAATGGCTTTAGATTTGTTCCTTAATTATCTAGGGTCCTGTTTACTAGTTCTGATTGAACCAAAGTCGTATATCTAGTGTAATTATTTATTTTTTGATCTTTTTTGCCATCCCTAATGAGTATCCTTAACATTTAAAGCATAAGTCCCTTTTGTCCAGATTTGTAAATAAAATAATTGTATGTTATTATTGGAAAATACAAATCCTAAAAGGTACCCTTAATGTGCCTTACGTATTAGCTATTTCAAGAGGGGTAGTTTCTCTCTGTGCACCCGGGCTCTCCCGTCTCCCAGCTAGATCCCAACCGAGAGTGGGGACCCACTGAATCTCGCAGTGCACTTATAATTCGCACGCTCCAGCTGCGGCGACCAAAGTGACATAACCAAGTGGCGACTCCAGCCAGCCTTTCGCCAAAATCGTGCCAAATCTGTCGACGCCTCGTTGGCCGGGATTTGATTTATTACTTGGACCCAATGTAGGCGAAATTTTAATTGCAAATATATACATTTAATGATGTATATTAAGATATATGTATCTGTGCACCGTATCCTGATCGTTAAGTGTTTTTTTGGGGGCCCCTCGCTCTCGGTATTCCGCGCGCTTAGCTGGTGTCCTAGTCTATACATATATAGTACTAATTTTAATTATCTGTGTAAACTGCCAATTTGATCTAACTCTACTCTATGAATTGCTATATGTTTACCGTTGTAGTACTACCAATGATGCATTCTAAAACTAAACACCCCAAAACAAAGAAACGAAAAAACTTTGACTAGTGTTTAAGGCGTTCGTTCTAAGGCTAAACCCCCAAAACACCCAGAGACTGAGACCGATATCTAATTACCAATAATTGCCACCACCAAAAAAAAAAGAAAAAATAAAATCTAAACCGATCAGACAGAAACTAAGGGCTGTAGACAACTGTAAACCCCCCCAACCAAGTACATCTAATTGTAAACATCCTAATCGTAATCGTAGTACTCTCGTTAGCGTAACTCCGTAACACTCTGGTGTCCGAAGAGCCTAGTAAGTATTGCGAGAACCGTACTTGTAATTGTACTTGGATTGTTAGCTATAATTGGCCTCCTAACTCGATCGGGCTCTGTGTTTGTTTGCATGCATTATACCAAAGGCGTTGTAATATCAAGATGAGTAACGCATACATATGCAAGCGGTTTTTCGGCATGCCAACGAAACGCGTGCTCTCTCCGCTCTCACAAAGTTGAGAGAGTAAAAATCTAAAAGTAGATTGCGCTTGCATGTACAGATGAATAATGCGTGAGAATACGTGTGCACACATACAGTCGTCAGTTGCCGCTGTATGCGTGCAAGTGAGCGGCTGGCTCTAGAGCGCGCTCTCTCTGGCTTTTGAAGCCAAATTTAAAGAGAGCTTGGAGCAAAAAAATCGTATGGGTGGCATCTTGATATTGAAACGTCTTTGGTAATACCTTTTCTTAATCCCACCTATCATAATCGAACTGAGAACGCCTAACTAACCCACGGACTAACTTACTAACTAACTTACTAGCTAATTAACTCTCAAGAAAGGTTACTTACTAACCCGGGTGGCCGTTAACCCGTGGACTGCATGATGCCTAGTTAGAATGCATCCTCACTGGTGTTAGTTTATCGCCCACTTCCTCCTGATCCTGCTCCTTCTCACGTCACTCACCTCCGCCGCTTATCATTGTTTTGGGAAGCCCAGTCTCAGTCGTTGACTAATCCTTTGTTTCCACTCCCAGATCGGACGCCGGATCGCAGCACCTGGAAGTGGAGCCTCCACTCGGGCAGCAACTCCACGCCCACTTACCTGGAGCGACGGAACGCGTGTCGGCGCAGCGAGATCCGGCAGCGAAACTCCAAGTTCAAGCGGAAGACGGTGGCCAACTCCAGCTCCTTCGACAGCTTCAACGAGTCCCTGGAGCCGGAGCAGCAGGAAGAAGTCAGCCAGGAGAAGCCAACAAAGCCGCTGTCCCGGAACAACAGCCTGGATGACACGGCCCTGCAGAAGCTGGCCGCTGCCATGAGGTACCGCAAGCGGGATGCCGGCATCAAGGAGGAGACCAAGTCTCCGCCAAAGGCAGCCTGCAAGTGCAGCCAGGAGACGAAGGGGGAGCAGCCAGATCACCCAGATCCTTGTCCCTGCATACTGCGTGATCAGCGCAGTCGCAGCACTAAGTCCCAGTCCCCTGTCTTCAGTTACAAGGCCCTCAAGGAGCGCAGCAAGTCAGTGCCCCGGATCGGAGGCTTCAGCCTGGACGAGGAGGCGGAGCGGGAGCGAGAGCAGGACGAGGACAGTGCCGCCTCCTTGCGGGGCAGCAAGCCCGATCTCAGCGAGCGCAAGGCCAAGGGCAAGGGCTTCTTCGAGGTGCGGCAGTACAACCACAAGACGATGCCCAAGAAGATCGCCACCATGAAGAAGCAGCGCAGCAGCACCACCAAGAGCTGCTCCAAGTTCTACATGGATCTCAGCGAGTTCGACAGCAGCAGTGCCACGGTGCTCAAGATAACCGAGTCCACGGAGGAGCTGCGTCCGGAGACGGAAGTGGAGCTGGCCCAGGAGGCAGCCACCCTGGACGAACCCACGTCGGATCAGTATTACGCGGTCAGGGAGCAGGCGGAGACGGAGCTGCTGTCGCCGGCGGAGAAGTCCAAGAGAGACGCCCAGATCGTGCTGGACTTGCTCAAGAACACGAAGGAGTTCGAGAGGATCTACAACAAGCAGCAGAAGCGACGCGAGAGTCCCGTGAGTCCCGTCCAGGACACGAGTCGGGGTCCCTTTCAGCCGCCGCCGCGTCCCCCATCGCGATCTCCTCCGCCCCTGGAACCCCTGGAGGAGCAGCTGAAGCAGGCCAAGGAAGACGCCGTGGATGCGGTGCGGAGCGAGGAACCCATCTACGAGACCCTGCTGCGCAATGTCCATGTCCCGTACAAGTTCTCGCCGGTCCTGGGACGCGCCAAGTCGGCACAGTTGCTGAAGAAGCGCTCCAAGGCTGCTGCGCCGGCTCCACGACCGGAGTCGGACTATGTCACGCTGGTCTACTCGCCGGATGGCGTGCTGCAGCGTGTGGGTGAGGAGGTGGTGCAGCGGGACAGCTGCAGCTCCTCCTCCACGTCCACTTCCAGCTGCTCCAATGGGTCGGGATCCACGCTGAAGCGTGACAGCCAGAGCACGGTGATCAACCTCTCGATGGAGGCCGTGCCCAAGAGCCTGGTCTCCGGCTCAGGATCGGAGAGCTCGCTGCTGCCGCGAGCCCTGAAGTCCATTGACAACCTGACCATGGCCTTTGGGCGCTCCAATCGTCCGCCGGAGCGTCGGGTGTCCGATGTGAGCGAGATGTGCCGCCAGAGTGTGCTCCATCGCCAGGGCAGCGAGGCGGTGGGCGAGCGGATGGCCCACGTGGACTACGCCGATCCCAAGACCCTGTTCGGCCTGGCCCCGCTCCTCAACCACTCGGAACGCGACTCTGTGTTCTCGCTGACCTCCTCCTCCAGCGACAGCATGTGCGAGCAGCAGCGCAAGCGTTCGGGTCAGGAGCCGCCTTCCGCCTCCTCAGCCTCCGCCAGCTTTGAGTACGAGCAGCAGGTGGAGGACAGTCTGGAGAACGACTTCAGGGACTCGGCCATTTACAGTGACGACAACAACGACAAGCGTCCCGGGGACTATGAGCTGCAGCTGCGGCGACCCACCAGTCCGCCGCCGCCTCCGCCTCCGTTGGGACCACGTCCGCCTTCCTCCCACTCGCATGAGCATCATCCCCACCCACAGATTGCCCCGAAGCCCTCCAAGGATCAGCTGCGACTTGGACAAGTGGGTGGTGTCATTGTCTGTCAGTCGGCCTCCCGTAGCTGGGTCCTTCAGCAGATCGAGAACTTCAACAAGTAGGAGGACGGAGTCCTGCGAGGGGAGTCCCCTTTTGCCATAAACACAATTCCTTTGTAATTGCTACATGTACATAGTTCTAGCTCACACACACACACACACACATCCTTTGTATGCAATGCTAATCTTAGATACTATATTTAGTCGACTGTTTTATGTTTAGAAATTAGTTGCATAACCGCAGAGTCATTTAATAAAATTTGTAATCACTTTGGATATTAGAGGAGAGTGTACATTGTGGCTTGTGCTGGGGAATTGGGAAGAATTCTCAGATGGAGCTCTGCAGAGCCAAGATTTCAAGTTTTCCCGCATCCATTGTAAGCCTTTTCCGACTTGTTCCTCCGCTTTTTACAACCATTTCATCGTTAAGAAAACGTTCCTGCTTTTACAACCATTTCTTCGTTAAGAAGCTGCCATCCTATTCTCGAACCAATTAAGGTTTCTCTCTCCAATTTGTTCAATTCATTTTTTCGTTAAAAAGAGAGTAATGGTTGTGATAAGAAAAAGCTTGCTTTAAGTTCTTTAATAAGCTTTTCCTGTCTGCTATAAAGTTCATATAACAGTTTATAGCTTTGGCGGGCTTCGGCTGCTATACAGCATCCGCTTGAAAGCATGCAATTAAAAAAAGCAAAGTATTGAGCTCAAAAGTAGGCACTAAAAAATTATGGCCATGACATTTTAGTGCAAATAAAATAAAATTATTTTATTTTTCCATTTATAAAGCTATAAAAATAATAAAACAACATACATTTAACCTTATATCAAAACTGCAACGAATAGTTTATTTTAGAAATATTAAATTATTCTCAGTAAAAACTATATCCAAGACAGTTCTGAAGGTACTTATTTGAAGACCTATGTATAAATGTTTTTAAAGCTTAAACTTAATTATAAATTCTTAATTTATTAAAAGACGTAATTCTGTATAGTTTTTCTTTATCTTAAAAATGTTTGTCTTAAACGGAAAATAAAATATATTATTAATACAGCTCAAATATATCACCAATACCACAACTTCTACAGGATTTCAGTTTATTTTTAGTATCTTTTTATTAAAGATTTAAAACGAATAACTGCCTGGTATTTTTAAAACCAATTTCCTCCGCAACTAGAAAGTCCGATAATTTGATTTTTAATATTTAGCAATTTGCATTTTAATTTAAATGAAAATTCTATTACCCGCTTAATGGAGTGTCGCCCCCGCCGCACCTTAATCGTCTGATAATTATGGCACAATATAATTTATAATTTGAATGCCGGATCGCATCGCATAATCCCTTTTCATACGGTCCAGGAACTTTTCTGGCAATGAGCAAAATAGCCAGGCGCCGTGCCGAGAGGCCCACCACTCTCCTCCACTTCACTCACTCATTATGCAAACGACGGGCCGGCGGAGGAGGACGCCGATTCTCCCGGGAATGCCATGCCGCCATCGAACACAATGACGAAAATCAGGCCGCGGGCAACTGTCAACGTAATCTGGTGGAAAATTAAATGCAAGCGGAGAAATCCCCATATCGCCACTGTCCGTCAGCACATCCTGCAGGCCGCGCCATAATAACTGGGCGCAAAATGCGAATAAAAAATCCACGTAAATTGGCGCTTGCATAATTCATGGCCCGGCTGACTGACAATTAATGCTCGCCCTTCGGTCCGAAGCCACATGCAAACACACAGTGGCGGTGGCTTTTCGACGGTTCTCGGTCAGTCCTCAAAAAGTGGATGGGAATTTGTGGTTAAATCGCCCGCAGGATCTCGGACGAATGTCCGTGACGGCTGCAACAGAGTTGCAGCCATTTTATGGCACTGCCCGGGATGCAAGAGGAGGAGCAGTCGAAGCGAAGGCCAACATGGGTTCACAGGCCATTTGATGGAGGGGGCAAGGTCGAAAGTCTAGGCCAAAGCCAGAGCCACTGGACAAATGGAGTCGTTCAATCGCAACCCAGTGGAACTGTCCAAGGTCGAGGTGAGTGCCAGGAAGCAGAGGGTGCCAGGACCAGGACCTAGTTCTATTTGGCTCCCCGAGCGTTTTGCCAATCGTGCCCTGACTGCATTATGTGGCTGCCACACAGTCTGCGTAACCGAGTTTGTCCCCTCTGGTGGTGGTGGTGGCCTGGCACAAAGGTCGTCTTCGTTCGCAGTTCTCCCTTTTTTCTTTTTTTTTTTTTTGTGCCAAGCTGACAGCGTCAGTGGCAGTGCAAAAAGCGAACAAAAAGCTTACTGGCTGGCTCACCTGCCACCTGGGTTCCCTCGAAGAGTACAACAACAACAACAACAGAAATAACAAAAAACAGCACACACAAAACACAAACACACAGACTGAATTTCAATTTCTTTGACACGTTCTTGTTGCTGTTCGTTTGCAAAACGCTCAACAAGTGCCTCGGATGCCAGGATGCTGAGCAGTTGAGCTCCAGCATCCACAACGGGCTGTGACACGAGCTACGTACACTGTGGGGAAAAGGGTGTGCTTATTATGGGGTTAGAAATAAATATAAAGGGGGTAATTTAAGAGGTATTTGTGTCTTAGGAAAGTCAACTTTAAAAGGAAGTTTAATTTGTTTAAAGTTAGAGGAAATTGGTGTTGAAGTTAAAGGAGTTAAGTTAATGTTTTACAGAATGCATCTTTTTACAGGAAATATATGTAAAGGCGCTAAGCTTGGAGTTCGATCCGTAAGCGGAACTTCGCTGATGAGGCCATTGGTTGTGGTCGAAACAGCTGCCTCGCTTACAAGATCTTTGTGCATGATCTGACTTATACAATAGTATAGTGGTGTCTATAAACAATTAGACCGATCTAAAAAGGCCTTGAGTTGGCCAAACGCTTAATTTATAAAATTAAGGTCGCTAATCCAATTAATACAATTGACATTCTATAAAAGAAGGGCAGTGATAACAGATAAGAGTAAGCCAAAGTATTATATTTTTCACAAAAGTCAAGTGAATTTATCAGTTTAATTAATAAATAAATAGGCATAATATACATATGAAAGAGAACAGTCATACAAAGTATTATATTTCCCAGCTTTATTGGTAAAAGAGTTTATAGTATCATATTCCCCTTAACGAATTTATTATCACTAAAACTCTTCCTATTCTAAGAAGAAAACACTGCCATGTCACAACAGTCTCTTAAGTTACGTTTCCCTTTTTCTCTCAAATACCTTTGCTCTGCTCAACAAATTCAAGTAATAATCGTAGTGTACACATTTCTATATCTATATCTATATGTACTTGTAACATTTTCCAAGTGCACAAGTAGATAGAGAGTGTAACAGACAAGCTTTGACTTTTATGCCAGTCCGCATACACCTCCCCCTTCCTGTAAGCCTCGGCAGGATACCCGTCCCGTTCGGCACCCCATCTGGAGGTCGCTCTCTGGTCGTCTGCTCGTTTCTGGGGAAAACTTTAGCAAATTGCCATTTTGGCATTTAGCGGCGATGGCAAGAGGAAAGCGAACAACCCACCCCGCCCGCCGCCAAACAATTTTCTTACATTTGAGAGATTATTTTGTCGTGGTCCTTTCACATTTCACATTTAATTCCGACCCCCTGGCCGGCCCTTTCCGAAGGTCGTCGTCGTCGGTGGGCTACAATCGAAATTCCGCTTGTAATTTACATGCCGCGAGTGCCACTCCCACTCGTATTCGTATCTTTACGCATTTTCGTTGCGTATCCTTTGGGTTGCGGGCGGCAGGCAGCAGGCGACGACGACTTTTTGCGGCCTGCTCCCGAAGAATAAACAATGCCCCAAACCCAGCAGAGCCTGGTCCCCCCTCCCCGCCCCGGACAACTTCCTGTTTCCTGCGAGCGCGCAAATTTGCAAGTATATCGAGGCCCACAAACATCAACAGGCAAACAAACAGGCGACTGGAAGCCATGGCCAACCTTTTCTCATTTCCTTTGTGGAGCGAGGAGGCCCCCGGTGTAGACACCCGGGACCCACCATCCCATATATATATATATATATATGTACAGCCGTGGTCCCTAGTAGTCCGGGCGCAACTTGTTGCTGTGTTGCCTCTCAGCCATCGCAAAAAGCAATTTCATGCCAATGCGATGAATTGACAGCGACAGGAGTAGAAAATGCTGCACGGCGGCAGGAGCCGCCTCGTCGTCCGCCGCTGGCGTTTGATTCTGATAACCCGGCGCGCACACACACACACACACACACACACACTGGCGGACACAGGTGTAACACAGGTGCTGGGAGAGGCGAGGGGTTGAGAGGAGAAATCCTGCAGACGACGACGCCGACGACCCCTATCCGTTCAATCCATCCCAGATGCCCGGCTTTTCATTACGCTTACGGGGCAGGCCACTCGTACTCGTTGGACATGCAAAGGATAGGTTGAGCAGCGCACAGAAGCAGACATCCTCTTCCTTGGAGGGTTAATAATATTTTGAGATTAAAGCCTAAACTAATGATAAATAAATTAATATATAAATATAATTGAAATATATAAAGTGATTGTGGAATGTAGCTTTTATCTTAATAAGAATTATTTAGCACTATGAAGATATAATAATATACTTTGTCCCGGCTGAAAGCCACAGTTGCTATGGCCGAATCTCTTCCTGTAGCCTAAGTTTACAACTTTTGTCTACAGCGTACAATAAATAAATAAATATACTTTGAATTTTAAAATATAATTCTTAAAATGATTATAAAAATATTATGGTTCGGTTTAAGGTATTTCTTTTTTTTAATGGAAAGTTTAACTTATTTTAATCACAACCTAATTTGTTAATTGATCGTTACTCTGTCATGTGTACTATATATATATATTTGTAATTTACTTAATGAAACCCCCACTTCGCAGCTGCCAAAGAGTACATGACCCTTTCGAGTGGCACATTTTCCCGTTTTCCCCATTTTTTAGGGTATGCCCAAGTCCACATGGCCAGTCCCGGCGACGGCGTCGGCTGTTTGCTTAGCTCTCTCCATACCTCCGTGCCTCCAAACCCTCCGTGTAAATAATCATACTTCAAAGGCGATAAATCGTTATTTAAATTTCATTTTCCACATTGCTTAAAGTTTCATTTTCGTAAATTTTCAGTTTCGTCGCCGCGGTGGGAATCGCAGTTGGGGATCCGATCCCTCCCAGATGCGGTGCACAGTGGGGTCATTTCAGTTCTTTCATTTCAAAATTCATAATTTTCAAAGCACGTAACAACCATAATTTTACAAAAACAGTTTTTACAATTTTAGAACAACAATTTGCCTATCAAATAGTCTGTTTATTTATTATTTATTTATTTAATTATTACCTATCTATTTATTGCTTGCAGCTGGCAGCAAATTTGTGAAATTGCATACTTTTGGGCTGTCAATAGTCAAGGTTGGGCTGCCATACAACCACATACATACATACATGTTTGCGGTAACGTCATCGAAAACTGGTGTAAGCTTTTATAAGCTAGGTTTGCTTGAATTTATAAAGCATACTTTTAGGCTGTTCCTTTAAAGAATATGCCAGCGGGAGGGCGACGAAACAATTACAATTATTACAATAACAATTACACAAGAACAAATATTAACAACATTATTTTACAACAACAATTTCCTGAAATTGCTGAACAAATTGTCCCCTCTTCCATTTCGGGTAACAGGCGAGCAGCAGCAGCAGAGCGACGACGCGTTGATCTGTAAGTTGACGTCATCGAAAAGCTTTGCAAGCATGTTACAAAGCGTTGCATACTTTCGAGCAATACTAAAGCTTTTGGCAATGACGTCATCGATGTTATTCAATATGTTGATCGACCTTCTGCTGCCTTCTGCGCGCCTGGTGCATGAAACCATATA
>JAEIIU010050767.1:0-19709 GCA_018874675.1 Drosophila baimaii
ATACATGTTATATTTTATCAAAATCTGTTATAATATGTAACAAATTATCTGCAAGGGTATATAAACTTCGTCTCCGCCCGAAGTTAGTTTTTCTTACTTGTTTTTTGTATAAGTTTTATAAGTTATCAGAAGTTAAGCAGCCTCCAATATTGTAAGGATTAAGGATTAATTTGGGATAAATTAGTGAATCGGTAAGATAGGGATAGACCAGCGTTAGCTAGAAGATCTTTCGAAAAGAGCCTGACAAGAAAAAACCATCAAGAAAAATCGCCGTCACACCAAAGAACAATATATCAACAAGATGTCGCGCGCCTTACGACCAACTTTTCGTGCTGGCTCTAGAGCTGGATCCAGGCTCTCACGAGCCTCTAGATCCATCAGCGTACTCTTGTTTATTTTACTCACACATGCAAGCGCATTTTATTTTACGATCTTTACGCTCTCAACTTTGTGAGAGCGGAGGGAGCGCTATTTTCGTCTCTAGCTAAAAAGTGGCCTGCATATGTCAAATGTATGGTCGTTAGGTTGTTAATAAAAGGTCACTGTCATAAGTAAGAAAGAATCTTCGATCGAATAGTCTTAATATGGGTCGAGAAAAATGCGTGTAAATTTTGTTTTTGCATACTCGAGAAAGCGGCGTCAAGCCATTATTGCCATCATTCCAACGCCCACTTCTAACGGCATTGATTTTATTTTATAGGACACTGATTTTTAGTGTGTAAATATAATATAATGAACTTAGTAACTTAGAGTAACAGATAACCCTCTGTAGGTTTTTGCTTAATATTCGCATTCAAAAGTCTCTTTGAGAAAACAATTTCTTGCTAAATAATAATAATAATTTCATTCTTATTCCCATTTTATTATTAAAATCCTGAGATAAATAAAGTGTCCAATATACTTTCCCTCCAACGCGTTGCCACGCTGCAACGCTCTAATATCAATTTCCGCATTTCGAATGCGATCCATGCAAATGTCCTGCCACTGATTGCCTTATCGATTGCCGACACAACCTGATCCAATACTCCACGTCCCCGTCTGTCACCCGCACTGCCGTCGATTGGCATCCTGACTTGACACATCCCAACAGTGGCGGCAACAAATCTTGTGTCAAGCATCCCGACACGCACTTGATAAATTATTATCTGCAGTCCGGGTGATGAAAGGCAATGAAGTCAGCGGGGCGGGGCCGGATGGATACTACTCAGCCCCCGGAGAACTCACATCGGTGCACTTTGTGCCCTGCACTTTGCACTTCGGCACAATTTATATTTAAAAGGCAGAGGGTATAGAAGCAGCGTCCAATGGATGGCTGCACGAAAAAAAGTCTAATGAAAACTTAAGATTCACAGAGAATTTTAAATACAAATTCCATAGGCATTTTTAACATTTGGGGAATCTCTAATCACGAGATGTGGCAAGTGGTCCATCCCTAATAGGGATGGAACACGTTGGGACTTCTGGCGTGAACATCGAAAGCTAAATGAGAAATATTTCGAAGTTTAAAAGAAGTATCTCACAAGTAATACTTACTTTTCAGTCTAAGAAATATTACTTTAATGGTTATTTCTCTTTCTCTTTCTCTTCTCTCTTCGATATTATACTGTTCTTTCAGTGTATTTGTGGCCGGGGCCAATCTCGATGAACCGAAAAGGAAAATGGAAAGGAGCTGCTGCTGCTACACAGAACAGCAGCCGGAAAACTGTCCAGCAGCTCTTGAGAGCGACGCGTAAGTGGAGCGGTAAACAAGTGACCCGACCACGCCCACCAGCCGCCCATATGGATGCCTCCGGAGGGGGGAGGAGGAGGGTAAGATGGGAGTGGGAACCGGAAGCCAGTAGTCGAAGAAGGAAAGAAGGCAAGTGGAAGGAGCCGAGCGCCGAGGACTCTGGGCAAAATGTTGGCTGCAGTCGCTCAGCGGGCGGGCGCCATTTACCAAGTGTCAAAAGCAAAGCCAAAGCTATTGTCGACATGACTTTGGACAACAACAGCAACAGGACTGCTTCCCAACCGAAAAAGTGAAATGCTTTGTTGGCAATTGCCGAGGAGTTTCCCCCAGAAGTCGGATAACTTGCAGCTCCGCCAGTGCCACGGAGAAAGAGAGCAGCATGTGTCAACTTCTTTTCAGATGGCGAAGGGATTTTCCTCTCCGTCCGGGAAAGACGAAGGCGGCGTGGGCGGAAGCGGGAGGGGCGGTGGCGGTGGCGATGGCGGTGGAAAAGTGGGTGACAAGTAACCGGAAAATGTATTTTATTGTTTGCATCCGGACATTTCGTTTTTCCGACCTCTGCCCTCCGCCGAGCCGCTTCCCTGACCAGTCACTGGGACCCGGGCTTCTTCTGGCACTAAATTTGTCGAGTAATTGATGATATTGCACTTTTCCCCCGAACACACACTCGGCAGGGGGAGGGGCCGGAGTGACAGAGCTGCAGATGCTCTAAGAGTTGTGGGCGTTATTGTGGTAATGTCCTGGTGGCGGCGAGTGGCAGTGTAATGGATGGAGATATATATTCCCAGGGATAGAGCAAGGAAAAAACTGTCACTGACGTCTTGAAGGGAGAACTAAGTGTTAGATTCCCGGATACTACAAGGAGATGGAGCAACTGACTTTTGAGGTTTTTGGGAGAATCCTTAACTAATTCTCAGAGCTCGAAGAATTGGTTCTAGATTTGACTCGATTGAGAACGGAACAAAGAAGCGTCTCAAATCAGCCCTCTTTTATTCTCTTTCAGTTGCAGTGCAAAAACAGGCTACGGTCTCTTTATGCTACTTGCTTTGCGGAAAGACGACTTGCACATGTATCTAGGGGTGTGTGTACCCTATCGCTCTCTGCCTGTTAAAACCAGCGGCAACATCAACACTGAATAGCGAAAGAGAGGGTTGAGCAGCTAAGCACTCTTAGAGAGCTTCGCATTTTATCTCTCCCAATAAGGTTAAGCGTAACACAACAAAAGCAGAAAAGGATACAACTGCGATGGAGAGACTATCTTAAGTTTTATTTCTCTTCTCTCGACGAGTGAGGTCGAATGATCAACAAGACATTTCTCGAGCATAAAGTTATTCGGTTGATTGGTTGATTCAAGTATTCTCATCATCAATATAACACTAAATAATTCTTATTACAGATTAAGTTTTTGTCTAGTCCCGAATCTTTGACATAAATATCCTTCTTCAATCCTTCTCCCATTTTTAAATATATGTTCCAGTTAGAATTTGGTTCACCCGGCTACCAGATCACCGCTCCCGCTTGGCTTTAGGTTTGCAAGCGGAAGTCTCCGGGTCGGGATGGATCAGCTTTGGATCCGGCGTCCCTCCTCGACCACCTTGCCACCCATCCGGGGCCAACTTGATAGATTGTCTAAATGTGCTGCGTATGAATGAATGAATGAATAAGCGAGTGCACCCCGCGTCCACAGTCCGGACCGCCGGCTGATGGCCCCCTCGAAAACGCCCGTTGGGTCCGTCCGCCTGATGCTTCCCGAGATTGATGGCCAAAATGGCTGTTGAAACAACGACGAGACGAGATGAGACGGGAGGCAGGCGGCAGCGACTGCCGCTCAATGAAGAAAAATAATCACCAACATCATTTATTTTCCGTTTTGCCTGCCGACGTCGTACAGCACACATCAATCTTTGGCAACAGCATCAGCAACAGCCAACTATCGACCATGACCAGGCCTGGACTCTGGCTGGAATGGGAGCGGGAATGGGCATGGGCGACTTGGCCGTGCCGTGATGTATGTATACTTTTGTGAGCCTGACAGCTTCTGACGTGGATGTGGACGTGGACGAGAAGCCAACGCTTCGGCTTGATGCCTGATGCCTGATGTTTGATGCTGCTAGGAGCTGGGAGCTAGCTCGGGGGCTCCTGCCCGGCTGACAGGCGACTTTTGACGTTTGCCTGCAATTAACGATGCCATCCCACTGGCCCAGTGTTGAAAAATGACTGCAGCTGCAGGTGAAAATGGCACGGCAGAGTGTTGGTTAATGACATGACAACGGTTCGAGTCAGCCCGTTGCCGCCTCCTCCCCGCGTTTAAATCATTAATTCCAATGACGACGACCCCACACACGCATCCCATCACTCAGCCGGAGTGATGTCAAGGATAGACGAGCATGGCAGCCAGGCGGAGGATGTCTCTGCGTGGAAGTGCCCGGGGCGGGGAGTAGTCATCAGCAGAGTCGCTGTGGGAGTCGTAGTCGTAGTCGGAGTCGGAGTCTTGTCCTCGTTTGCTGAGACTAATTTGTGGCGGTCTAGTAGGACGCCTACTATATGAGCAGGCACACTGAGAGAAACGCACTTAACTTTAATAAATGCTATAATAATCGGAGAAATTCTACTTTATCTTAGATTATATATCACATTTCTTTCTATGTATGGTGTATATATTTTCTCTAAACAAACTTTTAATAATTAAATCCCTAAAACTGTTTAATAGAAGTGGATAGAGGTATTTTCTCTCAGTGCCGACGCCACTTTTGTATCCTTGCTGAGGCTCGTTATGTGACTGGTGACTTGGTTTTGTTGCAAGTCACTTGAAAAGTCATTAATCATTTTGGGGATTTCGCTTTTTGCGCCATTTGGGGCGTAGTTGTGCGCCGAGCTGTCGGAGTCGCTGGATTTCGACTCGGAGTGCTGCAGAAATCCATCAAGCGCCGAAATGCCAGCCACTCGCATCAGCCATCCATCCACCCAGCCACCCAGCGAACAACCAACAACCAACAGCCAACAGGCAACAGCTAACAGCCAACATCAATGTCAACGTCAGGCGGAGCAGGACGCGGATGTGAGCGCGGACAAGGCGACGGCAGCGACGTCTGACAGGCGGAAGAAAAGAGCCACCCCGCCACCCCCCTCAAGGGTGGTGGGGCGGAGCAGCAGTCGCTGAACGAAAGTGCTTTGTGATTAGGAGCCAGAGCATATGCTTTTTAATTTGCGTGTCAGCTCGCGGTTGCCACTTGGCGTTGCCCCGATGACGTTCCACGCGCTCGACTCAGATTAGTCCACTGTACCATGAGATCGACTGTGGATGCGGCTGGAAACTGGTTAGTGGCGGTTAATCAACCGATAACACAACTTTAGAACCATGATTATAGATGCTGACTTTTTTGATAGGGTTCATTTGGTAGTATTTCTTTTGAAAAGAAAGCCGTATTTTTATAATATTTAGATTTTAATGCAACATTGTCAGAAAAGGTACAACAACTCATTATCCTGCAAAATATTATATGGGAAAACGCTATACACCCGATGAAATCATACACAATTTTTTCTGAAATGGACTTGTTTGCTGATGCTGATAAAAATATTTATATATTCTAAGTATTTATATAAAGTATACCCCACAAATGGAGTCGGATTCCCCCCTGCACGTTAAAAAATTCTGATCTAAAAACGCGAATTGATTGTAGAGCTGTGTATGGAAATTTTTGTTGGGTTTTAACAATGTTGTAATTTTATTTTAATAAGATTTTGAGTCATTTTTTCATTAGTAATTATCCTTCAATTACAATAAAGAAAAAACAGCATTATCTGTTAATAAATCGATTAAACAAACGGAAGCCATAAGATAGAACCTAAATAGAAAATCTTATTGATGAAAAACTTACGAAAATAAAATAAAATCGTACTAACTAAAAGAAATCGTTATACTAAAACCCATTTTAAATATTTTATATTTATTTTAATAAATTTACTTACCAAAGTAAAAATAAATATTTATACCTGCCTTAACTATAAGATCAAAATATGCCTCCTTATTTATTGATTATTATTTTTATGCAACCACCGTAAATCGGCTTTATCTTCAAGAGTTTTTGAAATTTCTACTTTGAAAATACTTCTAAGTAAAACCCCTTCAAAGCAATAGCTGCCTTATCATGCCTATTATAATGATTTAAATATGTAAATATACTTTGCCAAGTAATTTAAGGTTTGTATAGTCGTATGCAATGATCGGACATTTTATTGTCGAGCAAAATCCTTATAAACCTGAAATAATGAAAATGCCAAGATTGACAATGTCATGATTGAAGTTCAATAAAGCGCCATCTAGAGGGAAAGACGGCAAGCACGTACAAATAAAGCTCACCTTAGACACAAACCTGTTTCTATACATTTGTCGACATAACCGGTTATCTAATACCACATCCATTAGTTTATTTGGTGTTCGTCATTGATAAAGAAAAAGGTGGGTGTCTTGGATGAACGCAATCGATGCGGAAACCGTTTCCGCACCGTTTGAGCACCGTATTCTAACCGTTTAAGTACCTGACAGTGTCAGGCTGACACTTCGACAATTCTTTAATATTCGGAAAAGCAAAGAAAATTGTATACAAAAATTTTAAACGAACAATATAAGAAACCTTTAGGTAATTTTTTATTTTCACGAATTACTCATTAACCACATTACTGTTACCACAAAGGCCATTTTCGCCAATGTACATTTTTAAAGTATTTTCTTATACAATTTTTTATAATTTGCTCACTTGTTATGCCATTTTTTCTCTAAGTGGAAAGTCAAGCGAGCCTTTGTGTGTTAAATATAAAACAGACGCCTTTTGATTATTTACTCTGAACAATTTAAACATAAAGCGCAGTACACAAATACATTTCCTGTAGGAAAAACCAAGACAAACATTTTTGAACAAAAAAATTTAACATTTTGTTTTGTCAAAAGATGATAAGAAACAGAGCCAAAAACTAGAAAAATTATAAGCACTTTTATACTGAGTATACTTCTTAAATGCTATTTTTAAATCCTTTGCAAAGGAAAAAGCATCTAAGCATTGAAATTTTACTGTAACCTATGTACACTTCTCAAAAAAAATGTCAATACAAAATTTGCTAACTTTTTAGCTGAATCAGAATCGCAGCATGTAAAGTAAAATATAAAAATAAACATAAAATATACCTGCGGGAATGGGGAGCTGCTCATCAAACAAAAGAAATGTAAAAATAAATTAAAATCCCGCATTCAGCATTGGCCCGCCACCTGCTGTTCGTACACCTGAGTCCTCCACTAATCGCCGGCTAATTAATAACGCTTCGCTCCCAACCGACGGCCATCACTTAATGCAGGTTCGCCGGAGGCGCGGTGGCTAATTAAAACAGCAGTTAAATTAGCCAAGTAAAGCGGGGCGAGCAATTGACAAATTGTCAGCCAGTCAAGTGCAAAGCAAACCGAATCGAATCGAAGTCCGACGCATCGATCAGCGGCGACAGAAAACACTTTGCCTGTCGTCTGCCGGCTGCTTGGGTTGGTTTGGGCCATCTGGCGGAGCTGCTGGCCAGTTCAGTTCCTTAGCCCGGCGATCTGCGCCGTAAAATGCCGTTAAATGGACATGCAGCGCGAGCCAGAGCCAGATCCTCGACTAGAGTCGCAGTCGCATCCAACGAGTTCTCCGCCAGAGATGCTTCCTGTTTGATAAATTTGAAAATCAATTGGAAATGCCCGAAAGACCGACGCATCTTGGCCAGAGACAGACGCACATCGCGAGAGATTCGCGGAAAGCAGCTGGAAGCGGTTCCGAGTCGCAGAGATGCCGCCCCTGGGAACGGGTAACAGTGACTGCGAGCAATATCCAGTCCAGTCAAGTGGGTTTATGTTTGAGGTGCTCAAGGGAGCGAAGAGTTTGGGACTTTTTTGAGGATGATTTTATTAGCAAATTTTATTTGATTTACAAGCTCTATAAACCGCAAAATATTAGTATTTTTAACTGAAATGCTTGGTAATTGTTTATTAATATGGGTTGCAGTCTTATGTGATTACCCTTTAGACTTTGCTCCATGTGGTGAATGAATTCACCATGAAATTCTATGTGTAACAGGGATAACCTTAGGGAGGCATGCCCAACTCAGCATGAGGTAAGTGAGAGATTCAGGTACCTGCTCCGTTCGCTGCTTCGTTCCACATAGAATTCTGTACTTCTTGCTCAGGGGAATATTTCTCTTTGAGACATTGTTTAAAATGGGTAATATGTCTTATTTTCAATAAACCGAATTTAAACACTCGTTTTTGATTTGCTTTCGTTGCACTAAAGTCCTCACATACTATTTCAAATACCATCTAATGCAATAAATTTTCTAGAAATGTAAGTATGGAGTAAATAACTTACAATTATAATATACAAAATGTATTTAAAAAAAAAAAAAACAATCTAAAATAATGTAACAAAATCGACAATGTTATTTGTTAAACATTTTTGAAAGAGACATATATTCCTGAATTTTACACTGACCACTCAGTAGAGAATTCCTGGGAAGCAGGGCATTGTCAGATTCAACCCCAATTCAATAAGTAGTAGGCACACTCCTGTTTACATTTCTATAAGAAAGTTTTACATATTTCAGGACCCAAAAGTCTCATTGTTTTATCAACATTTTCAACAAAAATATAATAAATTACTTAAAAAAAACAAAAACGAAAGAGACTTTTCCGTAGGTAATAGGCACACACCTGCTTCCAATTCCATAAGAAATTTGTACATATTTCAGGGTCCAAAGTCCCACTAACATATGTATATATAATAATAATAATAGTATATATAATGACAAAGTTATTTCCAACTTTAAAAGTGACTGCAGACGCATCTCTGGCACCGGCCATAACCTAGAATATTTAAGTTTTTATTGATATTTTCTAGCCATCTTCCACTGGCGGCGGCTGGATCATCTGCCGCAGCTCGGGCCCCGCTCGCCGAGCCCCGCTCCAATCGATGCAAATAAATCACTATGGAAAATGCAGTCGTTGAAAAAAAGCGACGCGTAAGTGCCGCCAAATAAATTTCGCAATTTATTTATTGCAGAGTCGGCGCTGGCTGCCGTTCGCAATGTGGACTCCGCCGACTCCGACTCCCCTCCGTTGCTGGTCAGGTTTTTGGCTATCGGCGGCTCACCGGGCGAGTTACGGAAAATAAGTATTTTATTTCATTGCCAGCAAATTGGCAATAAGTGAAATTTGTTGGCCCCGCTCGGCAGGTGTGTGCGCGCCGCCATTTTATGGAATGGAACGGATCGCACGCCGATTCCCTTACCTTGAGCCAGAGAAATTGGGTTAGCAATGCCATCGAGCATTGCCGGGGGCGTGTCCGGGCCTTTTGGCAGCTCCTAAAGACTCACTTAATACATCATCGGCCGTTTTTAATTTGCTGATAAGGCACCTGCTGAACTCCCTTACCTGGCCGCATCTCTGCGATCCATTTCCCCCATTGTTAACACATTCACTTTGGGCCCCGAAATTTATCGTTATGGCCACCTGATTTCTGCATAAATAAATCAGGCGCAGCGGCAAAGTGCAAATGAATTAGCATTTGTATTCACATGATTCCCATACGCATCATTAGCCTAAAAGGCGGCATCAAGTGTAAGTTAACCGTTAACAAAGGCCCATTGTGGGTTAACAACCCATTGTGAGTGCGGCGTGTGGAAAGCCTTTTACCGGCCTCTTGGCCCGCGGAGCAGCCCGCGGGGAGAAAAGAATCCGCGCAGACGCAAATTGATTGAGCGCGGCGGCGCAGGAGTCGGAGAACCTGGCTAATGACCGCAAATTAACACTGGCCAAGGAGCCGCAAGACGAGTGTCATTAACAGAAGTGTTTGCCGGCCAGGCGGCTTTTGGGGGGCGGGGGCAGGCAGGATGGTCGGACGGTCGGTCGAGTGGCAGCCACTCACTTTGGCGCGGGCTTTTAGCATATCTTCTAATAGATCGCCAACTTGGCATACTTAACTCACGGCCCGAGTGAGTGTGTTCCTTAACTTTTACTCCCCAGTTGACCGTGCTAAGTTGGGCCATAAATCGGCACTTAATGCCATCAGATCTCTGGCTACCGTAGTTGCCAGCGGTACTCATAACTTAGAGATATGGGGGCTTCTCTGTCAAATCGGTTGATGTAGTGCAAAGTCAATATAGAACAGTTAGTAAGAGAATATTAATTAGAGGAAGTATTTAAGTATCCAGGAGGTAAGCGGGTTTGATTGACACCAGAACTGGCAAGGATGGTTTTCGTTACACAAATTGAGAACGGATTCAAAGAAGCATCTAAGATCAGGACTCTGAGAGAACTTCGCATTTGGGGTCTCCAAATACAGTTAAGCGTAATCACAACAGAAGCAAAACAACCGACACAACTGCGAGAGACTCTCTTGTCAGTTTCTTGTTGTTCTCTCTATGAAAACTAAGCATTTTCACATTCAAAATTATACCAAGCGAAAGACTAACGACTAGAGTCCTCAAAGGAGGGCAACTTTCTTGAATAGACTACTTCATATACACATATACATAGTTATGCCATGGTTAATACCATTTTATGATCTCTGATCGACACTTAAGGTATTTCTTAAAAGTAAAACCTAAACTGTAAGCTGAAGCTCGGAGTAAACATTCAATTGGGGTTAACCATGAGGTACTAATTACACTTCCCCATAACGAACATCTCTATTTCCCTCTGATCAAGTATAGTATCAATATCATTAACCATTATAACGACTCTCTCTTAGAATAAAACCTGGCTTTGAATACAAGACAATGCTCTCTCTCCATTTGCAAGGTGAAAACCCATAGAAAACACACAATTTCGTTGCAAATTGCCAGTGTGTAGGCTTTGGGAGACTTTTCTCGTTGGCATCTTTCCGTTCCTATAATTACGACAGGAATCGCATAACAAGCCGCTGCAGTGCAGCCCCGATACAAAGTTAACCCAAACCGGGGGCGGATGGGGAGTAACTGGGTCAGCTGTGTGGCATTATTGGTTTAGTGGATCAAGCCCGACAACGACTACGCAAAAGGCAATTTGAGTTGCAGAAGTTGCAGCGAAATAAAACCAAAAGCACGGGCCTCCACTGGCAGCAGCATTTATTAGATCAATGTCTCGGCGGCATCGAGAGCAAGTTCGGGCTGCTGCGCTACCCACAAGCTTCTAAATAAATTGCAGAGGCTGTGCTGCGGCCTACTCGCGAGCCAGGGAAAACAAAAAGCCAGCGAAGAAACACAGAAGCGGACGAATGACTAGCATGAGGCCAATATATAATAATGGTTAAACGCCCAGGCAGCCGCACTGGGCCGCAGCAGCGTCTAATAACCTCGGCAACAGGAACAGCAAAAGCCGGCCACAAGCAGCCCATTAAGCCAGGCTCCGGAGAATCCGGCGATTGGCATTGCCAGAGCCATTTAAATAGGATTCGCCAGCGATGAGGAAATCGAATTGAATTTGCCGCTGATGTATGCCCGTGTTCACTGATCATGTTCAATTTGGCAGCCACCACCCCAAACGGAAAGCTCAATGGGTGGAAATGGTGGTGAAAATAAATTGCTGGCCAAATATTTGAGAGAGTCTTGTACTCTTTGAGGATGGAAAATAAAGCCAAGGCTGTGAATTAACGCTAGCAATTATTTGATTTATTTTGCTTGACTTTATAGGGGAGAGCTAATTTATCCAAGCAATATTTGTATAGGTTTTTGGTAGAGGTGGGAAATAATGGTTTCTCAGCGAATAAATTTGTTAGATCTTTTATACAACATTTTTTATATCGATTCAAGACTTTTACTAAACTAAAGAGGTATATTTTTATTAAGTTATATTTTACTTTTTCCTTTTCCTGTTCGACGTTTGCATCCATTCTTTCAAAATCAAACAAAAACTATATACCAAAAGCATAAGAATAACAACTATTTTGTAATCTCTATTTTTTAAGCTTTAATCGTTACGTTCCCTGATTTCATTTGCCTGACTTTATAGGTCCTACCTTATCTTATCCTAGCCATAATTGTATAGGTTTCTAATAGAGCTGGGACTAAAATTGATTATAAGCTCATCGATTTTGTCGAACTTACCTATTGGAATACTTAAAAAATATAAATAAGAAAGAAAAATGTATATATGTATATTTTATTAATCTATTTACAAACTGTTTGCTTAAAGTATAAACTAGCCGATGGCCCTGGCAGCTAGTGCAATAAGTATAATGTTAGTTTCCGTTTTGTAAATGATCCTAACATCAAATAAAATTTAAAAAAAAATAATAAACTAAAGCTACAGGTGGGAGGCAGTCATATAAGTTCAATGTACTTAGTACATGTATTTTTCTAATCAAAAAAGATAATTCATATTGAAATTAGGAGTGACCCTTATTGGCACTTTAACACTTTTCCCCGACAAATTAGAGGATCGCAATACATCGATTCCTTCAAAATCGAATCGATGATCGACCAAAACCAAAAGAACAGATTATATCAAAATTAGAATCAATTTTTTCCCTGCTCTGGCTTATGTTATTTAATGGTACCAACTTTAGGAATTAAAATATAATTTAATTCTTATATACATATGAATATAAGAATTATATTTACAAAGATATGCTTCATATCAGTTACTCTTGGGTATACCTTAGGTTAATAGGGATTTCTGGTATAACACGCACACACACACATGTTGCAAGATTTATATGCATGCATGAGCTCGGTATTAGAAATTGTCTGAGCAAATGTTTTTGGGCAAGCATGTTGCACATGTTGCTCCGCGAAGGCACAAGGAGGCTCGCTGCTGCTGCAAGATCAATAAAGCCTGCCCGGCTACCGGCCTTGCCCTGGTCGGTTCCGCCTATTGCTGTTTGTTACCTGCCTGCATATTAATTTATGTTTCGACTTTTGCCTTGGCCCGAAGAATTTCCAAGACACACCCAGCCACAAATTGTGGCTTTTGCTCAGCCTGCTGCCTGCTGCCTACTGCCTGCTTTTTTTGGCCAGTTTCCCCTGACAGGCCTAAAATTCAATTAAAAATATTAAGGCTGAGCCTGGGCTACTGCTTATTAGACTTTTGGGACGTACTTTTCTCCCTGGCATTTGAATTGGTGGGTTCTCCCGGTCCTGCCTGGCCCTGGCCCCTGGGCCAATGGGCCGGAGAATTTTTTTGATTAGCGATCCGAGATCGACCCCTGGGTCTTTCTAACCAATGGTTTTCTCGAGTGCTTTGGCTACCGCAAGTTCCGGCTGTGTGTTTAGGCGGAACTGTAAATTAGCATTGGTCGTAAAGAAATATAGTTATGGGTCGTTGATTGGTGGCTGTAGCTATGGTGACGATGTGCAAGAAGTTTAAAGTCAAGCGGATAGAATAGAGGTTGTTGTACCTGGAAAACCAGTCAAACATAATCACAGCAGTTGTCGTCCATTGATTATAAAATTATTTGTTTAAAAGTTTGATACCTATTACACTTTATTACACTTTAAAGCTTTATTTTCCTTGACCTGTGGCCTTACTCTTAATCAGAAAATCTGAAAAGAGTTACAGAGGGATTTTCCCTTAACCAACTTTAAACCCTTCTGGTCCAGTCCCTGCAACCGTATTCCCCATTCTGCTTCTGGCCATGCCGACAGCAAGAGGATCTTGGCCACGTTAATTCCCTTGGGGCGTGCTCTGCTGCTTTATGTGGAACCAAGCCAGAGACACACGCACCGTGCACTCTCCGTTAGCCAGGCAGGAACGAGGAACGGTCGACAAATTTATGACTTCACAGTTGCCAACGGCCCCCGAAAAAGGGGGGGAAGGCGGAAGGGAGGTCTTTGGACCGGGGCCCAACTACCGCGCAATTTACGATCGGTTCATTTAGGTGGCCCATTGTCCGATGTACCGATGTTTATGCAATGTTTTGTGATTGCATATCAGGCCAGCTGGGAATTTGTAGCGGCAACGCCTTCGCCATCTCCAGCGCCTTTCATTGTGGGCGTTGGATGGGGCAGAGTCTCCTTTCTACCTCCAATAATGCCAGCTCCTCTCTCTCTTTCTCACTCGTTCTCTGCGAGCCATCTTCTGGGATAAGCGCATCCTGGCCAAATATGTGCGAGCCAAAAACGTGAGCCGAACAAATTGTTACTGCCTTAAATAGTAAACAGATTTTTTCGTTCATTTCTGGCAGCGCCAAAAACGGGGCTTGCGTATTACGGCAGCCACCGGGCTGCATTCGATTCTCCTCAGCCGATTCCCAGAGGGTTGAGCTGGGTCAATCCTCGGCAGAGGTCCCCAGGAGCATTTAAAAATCAATTTGGGCGCATTTATGTTTCACACGATGGCCCAGAGAGCAGGAGCAGCATAGACGGAGCCGGGCCAGAGCCCAGAGCCACCGGCAGAGCCACAGCCAGAAGAAGTCTCGTTTGATGATTATCTTGGTTTGTGTGACTTTCGGTTTTCAAGCTCGTGTACATCGCATGTTGGTGGTGTCTGCCTCTGCCTGTGCCTCTGCCTGTGCCTGTGCCAGTGCCTGGATAATGGATGGAAATGTGTGTCACCAGGTCTCTGGGCCTCTTCGCTGGCACTGCCGCTGCCATTTCCATTTCCAGTTCGAAACAATTACCAATTGTTTATTTGTTCTTACAGCTTGTTGTCGACTTCCTCAGTTGCCTGGCGGCCTCGGTTCGCCTCCTCGCCTCCACGAATTCATCAATTGCCACACTATCTTGATCCAGACCTGGCGCACCGAGGCTTAGACTGACGAATCGAAACTTTCCTTGGCATCTCTGACAGGCGGCACTCTATCTTTGCGGGCATTTCATTTCACTAATGACAATCGATGGTCGTACACGTTTATGAAAATGGAAAATCGAGGGAAATTAATTTCCAGCAGCGAATGGGTCAAGGCGATCCAAGTTCTCTAAGGGGGCGAGTTAAGTTCATGAAAGTTAGCTTAAGAAGCAGAGGAGGAGCTATCAAGGACAGGCACCAAGTCAGCTCTTCTTGTAGACTACAGATACTGCAGGAATACGATAGAATTACCGACCTAAAATGAGACACTCCCGATGTATATCGAGGGGAAAACTCCTATGTTATACATAAACAAATATTGCGCTTAATATCATATCAAAAATATCGTAAAGTTTGATACGTAACAATTTTAAATATCGAAAATTTAAGTTATCGACTTTATCGATTATATTGAACTGATTTCCGAAAATGATTTGATGATTTGTCTTTTTTAACGATTACATTTTTAACTTCTTTAAAACTATATTATTGATTAGTTCCTTAAATCAAAAATGTCGTTAATTTTGTTATGTATAAATGGGAAATATCGAAATTTGGCGCATTTAACATTAAAATATCGATATTATCGATAATACTTATCAAACATATATCCAACAATGTTATTTACCAACTATGTACATTTAAAACCTTTTATAAAACTGAGTTGTGTTTTTTATATAAAAAAAATATAGTAGTTTTATATATACCTTATTAAATATCGAAGAATATTGCATAAACCATTAAAAAATCGATAATATTGAACAACTATCCAAAAACTTAATTGAATTAAATATTTCTCCACTACTTTATTTAAAACCACTATACAACTATATTAATCATTTGATTTTGATATTCTTCCGAAATAGTTTAAACTAAGCGTACGCTCATCTTTGACACAGTTCGATACATACAGCAGAATATCGATTTATTGTAAATATATAGCAAATTTAAAAGATAAATTTATACATCAATTTCCAGGCTATTGCGTGAAATATCATTACAGTATCTAAATATAGGTAGTTTCTGCTAATTCTATGAAGCACTTTGAACACCTGAGATCAGTAGTACATACGCGTTCTTAAGCCACATTTAATAACCTTTTATTTCGATTTCCTAAGAAATTAATTGTAGCTATAATCCCAAAACCTCGGCTGTCCTAGTTTATATTTTATGATGGCAAAAGAAATGGTTTCAGGGCTATGGCTGGCCTCCAATTAGCACGGTTGTTGCATAAAATGTGGCACTGGCACACACATTCGGTGAGTGTTCGCCGAGGCATTTCAAGATCGCGGCCCTCGTAAATCGCCGAGGCCTGGAAACATTTCGAGCGACCAGCCCACAAAGCCATCGCCATCGCCATCCCATCCCATCCCATCCCGATGCCAATCCGCAACAGGGATGCCTAGAAAAGTATGCCAGCAACGATTGCCAGTAGTTACTGCGGCTGCTGCACAGTAGTTGTCATCGTCAATTAGTTTAAAGGCAGTATAAATTTATGTTAACAGCTGCCAAACATAATATCCCCCGAGAGCCAGAGCTGGAAGCAGGGCGAAAACGAAACGAAGCTATTTTCCCTTTCCAGCCTCAACGCCAGCTACCGTTTCTGCAACTGTTGCAAGTTGCTGCTGTGGCATCTTTGCTGGTTGCTAATGTTGCTGCTGCTGCTGCTGCCGTGGCATTGTTTCGGCCCGCGCGATTTCGTGGCCGTTATAACAGGCCCAAAGAATCCGCATCCGAATCCAAATCCGAATCCGAGGCGAACGTTATGCTTCAATGAAGTCAGAGCCCGAGGATCTGGGATGGGATCTGGGGTGCCCCGGAGGTGCCCGGAGAAGAAGGCCAATTGGGTCGAGGCTGGGCCTTTGATGTTGTCGCAGTTTGCTAGAATCTGCGGCAGCAGCAGCAGCAGCAGCAGCCACACCAAGACAGGCACAGGCGCAGCAATATTTAATGTAATCGATCGTGATGGGTTTGTTCTAATTTGCGGTGATTTTCTTTTTGGCGCTTGTTAAGAACTCGGCAGAGTTGCAGTGAAAGAGCCCCGCTAGGTCCTTTGAAGTCTGTGAACGATTTAGTGTCGTATCTTTTATGGTATCATCTTAGCAATTTACGAGCGTGTTTAATTAGTAGGGGAAGAGGGAGAAGAGTAGGGCCATAAATTGCTGGCTAAAATTGAAGTTTGGATTAGGTTTTTGTTTTTTTTAAGAAATAATAAACTGAAGAGCTGTGATAAGGCTTTGGTGGAGATTTCTTAAATTAAAATAAACATTTAATATACGGGGAATAATATTATTATGAATATTTTGAATCCTTATAATTAATTAAAATTTTAAATTCTTCCTTTATTAGCATTGTTCCTTTAATCCTTCTCTCTGTACCCTCTGATGCAAGGCACCTTAAAGTATATTATTTATTTTCTCCATCCATATCACAGACTAATCAGAGCTCATACCTCGCTCTTCTACTTCAAGATGGAAAATTGTATAGAGAACTAGATGGTAATTGCAGGTGTGCAACATGGTAATGACGTCTTTCGACAGCTGCCTGAAGTTATGGTGGGAGGGAGGTGGTGAAGTGGCTGCCCCAATTGGGGGATGATTGAATGGGACGGACGAACGACTTCCATCCGATCATGCTCATTACCGGTGGACTTGTTTTGGTTATCGATGACCAGCTCATACCCCAGAATCATCGACGGTGACCCATATTCTAGTCCACAAATATGTGTATTACAGTATCCAACCAGCCATTGACAGAGATAATTCATAGAAAGACAACTGTTGGCCATCTAAAAGTATTAATATCAAGAAAGGAAGCTAACTTTGGGAAACTGAAGTTTATATAGCCATGTAGTTTGCAATAGATTGATTCGATTGAGTTGGATAACACCTTATTGGAGGTGTTTACAACATTTATAAATTAAACAAGATTATGGTGCCGATCTGGCCCACTCCGACTTAAAAATATAGTAATGGGAATACAAAGAAGACTATCTGCGAAGTTTTATTCAAATAACTCTAAAACTGAGAGACTAGCTTGCTTCTAAGCGGACAGAAGGACAAACGGACAAACGGACAATAATATATATACTTTATAGGGTTATGACACCTTCAGTGCGATGCAAACTTCTGATTAAAATTGTAATACCCTGCCATTGTATAAAAAGGACAGAAAAAAAGATATCTAAGTTACGGGCGTATAAATTGTTTAATATACAAATGTTTTAAATAATAATCTCTTGAAATAATTAAAAATAACCCTTCAAAACCTTAAAACATTCCTTCAGCAATGCAAAGGTTTTTCGTATAGTTTGGTGTTGAATTACCCCTATTCCTTTACAAGAATATCATTGATTAACACTTCATTTTAGTTTTTAAGGTATTAATGAAAACGTTTACTATGGTCACACTTTTTGGTGGTCTTTGCCTCTTTTGTAAAATCTACTAAAGTAAAGTTGAAGTGCTGGTGCTGGCGTATAAAATAATAAAAACATACATATAACATATATGTAACTACCCGTGTGTTATTAATTATGTATTTGAACATAAACTACAATATTTCGTCATAAGCAGCCCGCATTTAAGGGATATGAAAAACTAATCAAGCTGTCAGGTAAAGAAATATAAAAATAGTATAAGTAAACATCCATATACATATGTACATCATATATGTAGTATGTTGATCAATTTATGATTATCCAGTAAGCTATCCCTGGAGCTCAGAGCGCGATGGTCTGCTCGGATCACCTGCTCGACCGGCGGTTAACCCCGTTTGATCCGCTGCCACTAATGTCGGCTGACAATCGTCCGAATTAAGTAATTTCGATCCCGTCACGTCAGTCGGCGGCCGACTGAGTAGATAATCAAATAAAAAGGGTTGTTAGCCCGGCTGGCAAGCCGAAAGAAAATCGCCACCGGGATTGGGACTCTTTTGGCTGTCGCTGTCGTTGTCCCCACAAGGGTCAGGGGCAGCCAGCGAAAGGAAAAGCCGGGACAAGAACGATGGAAAAGCGGGGGAAAACCAAACAAATTGTATCGATGGTTTGCCAATGAAGTGAAAATCGTGATTCAAGAGTCAAACAGAGGCCTGTAATTTTCGCTAATTTCCACAACGTTTGCTTTTCTTTAGCCGCTTTTTTTTTTGGCTGCCTTCGTCAACATTTTGTCGAATTGCTTCCCAAGTAGCAAAACAATTATGCGAATTACAGGGGGAGGAATGGGGAGGGAAAATGGCAATCGAATCGCGCAATTCCAATTGGGGAAAAGTTCAAATCCATTGCGACTCATTTAAAGTGACGTCACAATCACAATCGCACAGCCACCAGAAAAGGCAAGAGGTCTGGTCTAGAAGGAAAAAACACATTACAGAGATCCCACAATTCCCAGGAAAAACTCCATAACACAGCTGAGACGAGGCGACGCATTCTGCATTTTAAATCCGTCAAAGGGTTTTTGTCGCCCGGCCCCAAGGGAACGTTAGTTGGCTTATAAGGCAGCGGACTGGCATAAGGCCGGGGCACAGCTGCAGTCGGTACAGCTACTGTCCAGTTCATTCTCCCTTGCCTTTTTTGTGGAAGCCATTCTGATGCGCCAGACTGCATGGAACCGCGGCAAAGTCCCCCGATGTCCGAATACGCTCATTTATTCAGCCACTCTTTTTTGCTGGCCGCAGCAGAAATTACTGGAAATGGCATGTAATGAGTCGAGAATCTTTGTATCGCCGTTGTGTGGATGCGCTTTTGCGTGCTGCTCGCGTCTTCGCATTTCCAGGAAAGCTTCGCGCCCGCTAGGGCAAAAGCTTTATTTGCACTTGCGCATGGAATGGCTGCCATAACAAAACGGAATTTTATCGCTCGAAGTTCAATCGGCTCGTTGGTCTAGGGGTATGATTTCCGCTTAGGGTGCGGGAGGTCCCGGGTTCAAATCCCGGACGAGCCCAAGTAAAGGTATTCTTTTTATGTTTATTTTGTTTTTATTTATTATCTTTATATTTTTTATTCAGGAATAAAAGACAATCAAGAAAACGTACATCTTTTAAGTCAAAAGCTGCTAGAGGAAAATCATAGAAGCGTAAACAAAAGTAAGTAGGAATAAATTAATGAATTTTAAATTCATAAAAAAAACAATACATCCTTGGGCTCGTCCGGGATTTGAACCCGGGACCTCCCGCACCCTAAGCGGAAATCATACCCCTAGACCA
>JAEIIU010050772.1:0-41106 GCA_018874675.1 Drosophila baimaii
ATATACTTTATGGGGTCGGAGATGACTCCTTCACTGCGTTGCAAACATCATGGCAAAACTGTAATACCCTATGCAAGGGTATAATAAGGGCTCGGTTAGTGAAATTAAGCAAATAACTTGTAGCACTAGGAAGACAATAATAATAAACTTTAAACTTTAAATAAAAATACCAAATTCCTGTGCTTTTAAACCAATTCGATTGCCTCATATATTTTATGCAAGTTTTGTAAAATGTCATCAAGTTTATAGGTCTAAAATTCGTTAAAGAAGTCTCACTAAATATTAAAAGCAGGGCTTTCGAACTAGAAACTAATAAATAATAATAAATAAATCATTTGTAATTTATTTTAGGGTAATTTAAACATTATTCTTTACAAAAAATGATAAAACAAGTTTTTGTTGTGTGTTTTAGGTTAAATCGCCACTATCATCATAATTCGTTAAGAGATTTTTGTTTGTTTCTTCGGTTAATATAACCATTATACAATTAATTAAAGAAGTTTTTACACTTTTATATCGCCTCCTAAAAAAGATTTTTAATTGATTGTAATGATTTCTAAATAAATATATTAAGCCAAAACATTCTGAATATATTATGAGACAGAAAACTGACCACTTACCTGTACTGTATGCACCTGACGCCTCTTATGACCTCTGAGGAGCAGTCTGCTGAATTCCTGGAGCCGCGACATCGAAACTATTGTTTTTGCCTGGCCGTAAACCTTGTCTCCGGAGTTTTATAATATTTCACATTGTCTGCTGGCATCAAAAACTGTCCGGGAAAAATAAAAACCATCCCCGAAAACCGCTTACTTGGCTCCGCCCTTTAGCGCCTGCGCCCTGAGTGTCCTTAACCCCCTGTGAACTCCGCTCCTATTTGGTTCCTTCAGATTCCTGCCAAGGATAATTATCTAATTAGATAAGATGTGGCGGCGGCGTGGAAAAAATCCGCAAAGGCAAATTTCCGTGAAAATTAAGAAGAGGCGAGAAAAGGCGTTGAAATTTCCACGCTAAAAGTTTGACTGGACCTTAATCCTGGGTTAAGTGTGCAGTCTTGGCCTGGAGATTATCATCTTTAAATGGTAGAAAAAATAACAAAAGGTGGTCAGGGGCTCGGGGTAAGTGAAAAAGATTGAATTTGCTGCAACAAAGAAAGTATAAATTGGAAAGAAAAATTAGAAAGGGCTATAACTTTGTTCTTTTTTCTAAAATATAAATTTTTTAGAAGGCTTCACTTACTTAAGCTTTGGTAATTTAGTAATTCAAGATCTTTCCAATTAATGCAAATCTTACAATTAATATAGATAGTTTTGGGACAAAATTCAAGCAATAATTATAATTATGTATATATTTTGTAAAACAAATATAAAACTGGACCAGACTTTAATTTCTAAATTTCAATATACCCTTGCAGATCATTTGTTACTTATTAAACAAGATATTGATACTAAGAGAATAAATTACACGAAACACCCTGTTTCACACATATGTTTATATGGTAGCTATCAGATATAGTTGGCCGATTTTAATGAAAATTTTAGCAAAGTGCTGTTATTATTTAACAAGTAAGAAAAGCTAACTTCGGGCAGAGCCGAAGTTTATATACTCTTGCAAATAATTTGTTACCTATTTTAAAAGATAAAAATATTTTGTATAATATAAAATGTATGCAAAATGTAATATTCATATGTAAAATATGAATTTAGACCGATCTTTCCTATGGCAGCTATATGATATATTGGTCCGCTTTCAATTAAATTTCTAGGGTGTCTTTATAATTGTATTATAGGGGTAAAAATGTTAAGAAAAATAGCAAGATGTTCCAAACATTCTTAAATTAAGGTCTTATTAGACTTATACTTTTATGTGAAAGAATTTTTCCTATAATCTGTATTTATAGGGTTACAAATTGTTATAAATTATATACATATGTATATGTAGTAAATAAAAGCATACTTACATTTCTTGTACCTTATCCGAGTTTTGATACCAAAAACCATGTAATATATGGACAGCTCTTAAATAGTTTATAAAGTAAGACAATTGACATTTTTAAAATTGGTAAGATCGGTGAAAATATCTACAAGGATATTAGGTAAATTGGAAAAATGATCACCGCTTCTTAAATATATTAATGGTTTATATGGCTAACTTCTTCATCTCTGATCACTCTTTTGTTTGCTTTCGAATTAACTTGAAACTAGGCAATGTTTTTAATGTTTTTATTGGATTAATTATTTAATTAATTTAATAACTTTCATTAAACTCTAATAATATTATTTATCGTGGCACCTAGCACCCTTGTTCCCCTCTCCCGCCAGCACCCTCTAACCTACATATATGTACATACCTCCCATTGCCACCATCGTTAAAGCCCAAGCCCGAGCCTCCGCCCCTTTGTGTGTATGCCTTGTTCCCCGGGGGTGGTTCGCCATCGGCCTTGGTCCCGCCCTCTGCCACATCGCAGAGGGTTGATGGCCAGCCATGTAGAGCTGAATCAGGGCACTCACCGACCCAGAGCCCAGCTCAGATGCTGCTGCTCACTTTGCGGCGGCCCTTTGAGGGCAACACACACGTACTCGCATCCTGACCAGCCAGCCTAATCATCATATCCCAGCGATGGCCTGGCTTCCCAGCAGCTCGAATGGAGCGGACAATGCGGACGAACGGAGCACGGCCTCCAGTGGATCGTCAGGACACAGCAGCGGACGGCGCGACGAGGCCAATAGTTCGCCGCGATCCGGAAATGGAAGTGGAGCCGCCATCCGGGATTCGGGGCGGACAGCTCCGCCCGCCCTGCTGCGCCATGCCACGCCCCATCTGCAGCCCAAGACGGAGTCCGTTTCGGATGGCGATGGCGATGGCGATGCGGAGCTCTCCGATTTCTCGCTAAACGACACCGAGGAGGATGAGGAGGATCTGCGGGACTATATTGTGCTCAATGGCAACCAGGCGGATGGTAAGGATTAATCCTCTTGGGGTTTAAGATAGCATCTGTCTGATCCTGAAGTTCCTTAAAATTGTGCTGAAAAGTATGCTACAAAAAGATACGTTTTTGTATCTTATAGTTCCGAGTGCTGTATCTTTATCTATATCCTATATCTTTCTGCTGTTTTCTGTTTGTTAAATATATTAAATGCGAATTCCCACTCCCAGCCAATCGATCGCTGTCCAGCTCACCGCGCAGTCACTCCCGCAACGGACTGCTCACGGCGCCACCCAGCTCGGGCAGTTCAGGATGCGCCACATCCGGCGGAGCAGGAGCCGGCGGCGGCGGCGGCGGTGGAGGTGGAAGCGCCGGAGGCGGTGTAGGCGGTACAGGTGGTCATGTGGTCGGCGGCGTTCGCAAGGTGTTCACCAACACGCGGGAGCGTTGGCGACAGCAGAACGTGTCCGGCGCCTTTGCGGAGCTGCGCAAGCTGGTGCCCACACATCCGCCGGACAAGAAGCTATCGAAAAACGAGATCCTGCGCTCGGCCATCAAGTACATTAAGCTGCTGACCGGCATCCTTGAGTGGCAGCAGCGCCAGGTGCCGGCCCATCCGGCCTATCCGGGCGCTGGGCCGGAGACCAATAACAACGACAATCGCACGGTGAATGGTCATGCGGACTCCGACCTGGAGCAGCCGGACATCTCGGCGGTGCGGCACATCAAGTGCGAGCGAACGGACGGATTGCATGGCGGTATCGGAGGAGGAGCAGGACAGCGAAATGGTGGAGGCAACGACCTGCTCATGATAGCTCCGGGTGCGCTGGTCAAGAGCGAGCACCTCCTTGAGTCGCCACTGCCCTCGCTTAACCATGCCCATACCCTGACCCATTCCCTGCCAGGCAATGCCCTAGTCTCTGTCCCGGAATCTAGGATGATCGGCAGTTCGGCGGGAGCCGTTGTGCCAAAGGGGAGCACATCCAGCGGCAGGAGCAGCAAGCGACGCCTCAAGTCGGAGGCGGGTGCGGTTGCCACCGATCTAAGCCTGGGCAAGAGGCGACGCCCTTAGGAGGCAAGTTCTGAATCCCTGCAAGAACCTTTGAACACTTAACTACATTTATAATATCTGCCATGCTTAATAATAGTTTTTTTTTTAATAAATTAAAAGGAATTACCAGTGGTTTATCTTTTCTAAAGGAAGGTAATACACTTGGATTTGGGTAAGATGGTTTTATTTTGAGAGATTAGAGATCCCTAAATATATATCCTATACTTATATACATATATTTATATACTACAGAAATCTCTATAAATCTTGAATCCCATAAAAATGTGTCCAAAGTTATGCTATAACATAATATGGCGTAAAAGAACCAATAAAAAATGCCTTAAGTTTTGCTAGAACCCTTGATTACATAGGGTGGGGAAACGTTGCAAATAGGCCTATATATATATTGCATTGATCAGGGATATGTAAGAGATATTCAAGTACTAAGATTGATACCAAATTGATGTAATTTAACAGATCCAATTTCAAGTCTTGAAAGGCATAACTTGGAGCTTACTGGTAGCGTAGCACAGAGCTCTATTACTTAATAAAATATAAACTAAATCTTCACTTCAAAGTACAAAATAACTTACCTAATAACTTAAGCTATTGCCAAACCTTTTCGGATATCCTTAGGCACACCAGGAACTCCCTCTCCTTTAAAATAAATCAAATCGCATGTTGTTGTGTATATTTTTTGGTTTGTAATTTTTATTGTTTTTAAATTAATGTTGTTTTTCTTTACGCATTTTGTCTCGTGTTGTTTTTTTGTTTTTCTTCTTGTTTTTCATTCTCGTTATCATTATATCATTTCCTCTGTCAAAATTGTTACGGTTTCCCTCATTTTGTTGTTGTTGTTGTTGTTTTGGTTTATATTTGCAATTAGTTTAGGTTTTTGTGTGTTTAGTTGTTAATTAAGTTTAAGTTTTGGGGTTGGTTTTTGTTTTAATTTTTTTTTTTTTTTTGGGTTTTTCCTGTTCTGTTGAAAGGTAAGGGGGTAAGTTGTTTGCCTCGTAATTCAAGCGAAACGCTGAAATTTGTTCTTCATATATATATATATATATATATATAAGTATATATATATACATATGTATGTATATTTCTTCTATGCATATATATGTTAGTGTGTGTGTGTGTGTGTTTGTGAATTTTATTTCCGTTTCCTGTGGTTGCTATGCCATTAGCCAGCTTCGAAATCGAACAGTTAAGTACTTACAAATCAAACTGTGTGTGTGTGTGTGTGTGTTCTAACCTGCCATCGTGTGTGTGTGTGTAATTTATATAATTTCTGTTTTACTTAGATTATTTACTAAAATGCTTTTGAGGCTTGTCTCGCGGGTTATTAAAGTTGTGTTTTGCTCAAATTCCGAATTTGTATTGTATTTCTTTTTTCTTCTTTTGTATTTTTTTTTTTTTTTTATTTTTTATTTTATTTTTTATTTATTTTGAATCGAAATCATAGTCATAAGTATGTGCGTGTGGATGTACGAGTGTGTGTGTGTGTGTGTGTACATAGTTAGAGTATATGTTTTAGTTTAGATTTAGATTAGTTTTGATGCCACAAAACTCAACGTTCATTAATTGTATAAATGTATCATTTTGGTTTTTTTAGTACAAAAAAAAATATATATATATGTATATATGCTTGTTCTCATACATATAATAATATATAAAGGAGGTCGAGTTCGAGTTCTATGGAAATACATACAAATAGACTTGCTTTCCTCATAATTTTTTGTGTTTTTCTTTTTTTTTTCTTTCTTAGTTGCTCAAGCGCTGCTTCTATATAGAGAGGGGTTCTATAGCTGAAAAAAAGTGCTGGGGGGAAAATGAATGGAGGAGATTTAAGCAGTTTAACTGGGATCATAGGGATCATAGGGGTCTTATAGGGGAGCATATAGAACCAATCGAACCGAGGAGTAGTACATAATATGTAGTTGCGATTGGCGGAGTGTCCTGTTGATCTAAGGCCTTAATTCTAAACAATCATCAATCATTAATCATCGTCATCTGTTGTATTTTACTTCAATTTGCATTAAATTAGTTTAGATTTTCAATTGCAGCTAAATGGTTTTGGTTTTTTTTTGTTTGTCGATTAGTTTTACATCATATATATATCAAGAATCCGGCCCCAGGCTCTACTCCACAATTGTTCATTGTTTAATTTAAGATTATGGGTGGCGTCGCGCGCTAAAAGCGTTTTCCTCATTCATTCCTTTGTCCCCTCGCTCTCTCGCTTTCATTCACTTTTGCTTTGGTTGTTATCTCCATGATCCTTTTCTATATCCTTTATGCTTGGTTTTTTTTTTTTTTTTTATATATATATATATATGTATATATATATAGTGTATATTGCATTTGACGATCGTTCGCTTCCTAGATACATAATCGTAGTTAATGCTAGACTTGGCTTAAGAACAGGCCACCAAAAATGTTGCTATGCTTTCGTACATACGTTGAGATTGTGGTTTACCTAGGTTGTTTTTTTTTTTATCGGTTGGGTTGCTACTAGGATTACGAATGTTTGTTTAATATCTCGTTTTAATATATATATATATATATGTGTGTATATATATATATATATCTAGGTTTATATAATATCTATATCGTATCTGTATATAGATGCACTTGCGCGAGTTTAGTAAACGGTTTTTCCCTTTTTGCTTTTGCTGTTGCTCCTAGGTTTTTCCTCTAGATTTTTCCCCCTCGATCTTGTGTCATATTTTTTTTTTTGCCTTTTTACTATGGATTGCTAACTGCTGTGTGATCGTGTTTATCGTTACTTGTATAACCGCATATATGCATATATATAAACGTTAAATGGGACAAAAAATTTTGATTTATTTCACTAAGTAATTCTCTTGATTTTATTTTTTGTTTTTGTTATGTTACGTTCTTACGATTTCCTTTTCAATGTTATTTACTATATTTTCTTTGGGCTTAGAAGGTTGGAAGGTTGGTGGCTAGGAGCAGGGATATTGGACTGGCGGATACTGGGGGGAAATCTGTTTTAACATTTTCTTCCTTTTTGCTTCATTTTGCTGCATATATTTATATAAATTATTTTATATATTCGGGTTTGTTTGTTTCAATAATACAAGATTATTTTTAATTATTAGTTTTATGCATAGTTTAAAGATGATTTTTGTTTTTTGTTGGTTTTTCTTTTTTTTCTTTCGTTTTTTTTATGCTAAGTATTTGCTTGCGCCCAATGCATATAGCTAGATATACATACATACATGTGTAGTGGTGTGTGTGTGTGTGTGGGAAGTGTGTGTATTTTGTGGGGGAATTTCCACATTTTAGGCCACTTTCCAGGCCACTTTCCTGGCCACTTTCCTGCCTCTTCTAAAGCAATGCCTGCATGGTATTCCAGGTGTTTGCTTGTGGGTGTAGTGGTTGTGGTGTGTGGTTGTGGTGTGTGGTTGTGGTGTGTGGTTGTGGTGTGTGGTTGTGGTGTAGTGGTTATGGTGTGTGCTTTGTGGTTGTGTGTCTGTGTGTATTTTCCCGGGAAAAATAGCGAAAATCTTGCGAATAACATTACATTAACAGAGCGCTACAATCGCGCTAACCGGACGCCGCTGCCTCGGTCTCAGCTCCAGCTGCTGCTCCTGCTCCCGAACCCGAGCCTGCCGATCCTGCTGCTCCGCTGTCGCCGCCAGCATCGTTTGCATCGTTGCCGCCGCCGCCGCCGCCGCCGCCCGAACCCGATCCCGATCCCGGTCCAGAGCCAGCTGCCTCTCCATTGCCGCTGCCACTGCCACCGCTGCCCCGACTTCCGTTTCCGCTGCTATTTAGGGCGCTGTTCGACTGAGAGCCTGGGGACGAGACAAATGGAGATGGCATTTCGAGAGTTTTTCTTTGAGAGCATTTTTTGTTTGGGGGTTTTTTATTTATTTATTTTTGGGGCGAAAAGACACCTAGAGAAGGGTGTTGGGGGTGGAGCTCGGAACCAAGTGTGTGGTGCTGCCTCGCCTGTTACCCTCTAAGTCAGACTTACCCTGAGCGCAAGTTTCCTGAAAAATAAAACCGTCTAATTTCCACCTTCAACGGAGTTTAGCCTAATTTTTGTTTACCAACTACTCACTTTAGTGTGTAGCTTAATGTCAAGGCTATATAGAACACTATTTAACTCAATTTAATGCCTGATTTTGGTTACTGTACTATCAAACCTGGGTAAAATGTACATATGGACGTTACGCATCTTATTCTTATGTATGATCTTATGATAGATCGACTCGGCTGTTGATGTGAACGATATAAACGATCCGTTTTTGATTTAACGAAAATTAAACATGTACTGCCACAAACTAAGCCATCAATGACTCGGTTTTTTATCGTTTTTAGATCACAAATGATAGTCGTTTATATAAAGTTTCCCATAGAACTTACAAAGCTTCGATTCACCTGTAATTTCCAGCACTGCCAAGCTACTTCCTACTTGTTCCTTCGACAACTTCTAATAAAGTTCCAATATTCATAAAATCTAGATCCATAATTTTGATATATTTTTAAATTTCAAAGCTGTGAATCAAGGAAATGGCTAAAGAGACTTCCCTTTTGGAGCTTTGTGGAGGAAATATCGCAAAACGGAAAGAGATAGGTAGATGATAGATAGATAGATAGATAGATAGATACATATATCAAGGCGCAACAACGTTGGTTTTCTCTAGCATGCATACAGAGTGAAGGAGGATCAGGACATCCTCTCTATCGTTATCGCTATCGGTATCTCTAGCTGTATCAGAGTTGCTATCGATGATGTTGGGAGAGAGAGACGGTGGAGACACAAAGAGAGAGAAAAAGAGAGAGAGAGCGAGAGAGTGATGCCGCCAAGCCCAATGTAAAACACAAGAAAACGTAACGTTCACACTGAACAAAAATAATACAGTAAACTACTACAGTAGATACTACAGTGAGATAAAGGAAAGGCAACAGAAAGGCTTTTTTACTTTCGTTTAAATATTGTATTTGTTTCTCTTTTTATTTGTTGTATCTTGTTGTTGTTTGTTGTAGTCATTTATTATCATTATCATTACGGCTTCTTCTTTGCTCATCATCATCATTATCATCAACGATTCTATATATTATCATGATTATTACAGCATTACATATACAATTGTCAGAGTATGCGTATGTACGTGTACGTGTACAGTGTACAGTGTACAGTGTACAGTGTGTGTGTGTGTGTGTTTAGGTGTATTTAGTATAACTTTTCTTTTCGCTTTATTGTTATTATTTGTTGTAGTTTTTGTTTTTTTTTTTTTTATTTGTAATTAGCAAATTTAAAAATTAAGGTAAATGTGTTTTGAATTTTTTGTTCTTTTTTCTCTTTTATTTAGTACGCTTGGTTGCGGGTTTTCTTTTCATTTTGTTTCTTTTTTTTTTTGTTTTGTTTTTTCTTTTTCTTTCTTATGTTTTTATGTGTGTTTGTGTGTGTGCCTAAATTACTAGGAAAATGTATTTTCTTCTGCGTGTGTGTGTGTATATATCCATTAATCGTTTATAATTAGCATACAAATTAGTTTAGGGTTTTCGATTATAATAAACTATAGAAATAAATATATAAGTTTTTTCGCTCACTTCTCCATCTAATTTGTAAATTTATTGCATTAGCATAAGCGAGATGGAAGATGATAATTATGATGACAATAATGACAACAATAATGATGACTGATGTCACATTATCATGATGATGTGTCATCATTCATCCTTATTATTATCATCAACATCATCGTCATCATCACCTACCATCTCGCTTATGCTAATGCAATCATTTTCTTTATTTCTTTAATAATTTGTTTTTGCTTTTTTTTACATTTCTGCTAACCATAATATATATATATATTCTGACGAAAAGTAAGTGTAGTAATATTTAGCAGCTCTGAGGGGGGTGGGGGAGCGGGGATATTGTATATTGGGGGGAAGATAGGAGAGTGGGGGAAAGTAGGGGAAGAAAAGGCGACACTGACTATGCAATACTAATTAATTTTGGACCTTATCTACATATTGCAACTAAACCGTCGGTTCTCAGATGCCAGCTATCATCATCATCGTCTATCGTCCCTGCTAACTGATATCTGCGCTATCTGATATCTGCTATCTGCTATCTGTATCCAGTATCCGTATTCTGTATCTGTTCTATAACGTCCAAATCTCGACTATAACTTTTTTGTTTCTCGACTACTGGCTAAATAATAATACATACATCCTTCGCTTAGATATCTGTACATATATATTTTGATGCAAGAAAAAAAAAAACAAAAAAAAAACATATTTAGTGTACGTGTTTCTTCTTGTTTACATCAATAATCAATAATAATCGATAATAAGCGATTATTCTGTCGATTAAATTACGATTACGCGCACTTTCTCTCTCTCTCTCTCTGTTCATTTTTTCCTTTCGTTTTGGATGCTTTTCTCTCAGTGTGTGTGTGTGAGTGTGTGTGTTTGTGGTTTGTCAATCAATTATTTGCTTTTATTTATTACAAAATAATAATAATTATTTAATAAAAATAAAAATAATTTATTTATTTAATATATGTATGTATACATAATGCGTGTGTTTGCAAAAAAAAAAAATTGTTTGTTTTTTTTATTTATATTTATATAAAGATTATTTTGTATATTATAATATATATTTATATATATATGAATAGTTTAAACAGTTTCGCTTTTTGTTTTGTTTCTTGTTCTTTTGTTTTTGTTTTTGTTGTTTTTTTTTGTTTTGCTTCTTTTTCTTTTTCTTGTTTTTGTTGTAATCATTTGCTTTAAATGTAGGCTTTAACATAACATTAACTTTATGCTCTCGGCTTCAGCTTCAGCTTCGGTTTCTGCTTTTGTTTTTTGTTTTTTCTTATTTTTGTTTTGTTTCTTACTCTCTCCTCTCTCGTACTTGCTTTCATCATTCTTTAAGGTTTAAGGCATGAACCCCTTCCCCCTCCTTCCTCATTTAACTTTACCATTATCATTATCTTTATGTTTATCTTTATATATGTTAATGTTGTTGTTGTTTATCTCTTCGTCTTCGCGTTCCTCCTCCGCCTCGAACTCTGCGCCATCAGTATGTACTTTTGCTTGCGATTTAATGTTAAGTATTTATATATATTAATTTATTTAAACATGTGGCGGCTATTGGATTTTGCTCATCGTTCTATGTTGTTGTTGTTGCTGTATCTTAATTGTTACTACACAACAAACCCTCGGTTATTCGGTTAGCTTTCAGTTGGTATTAGTTATTAATTAAATACGCGTTCTCCTTATCAGTTAAACATACTAAAAACAAGGTGGTAAAAATAAAAATATATATGCCATGACTCTGTTCAATAATAATTATAGTACATATACAATAGTTCATTCATTTAGGCTTCCTCCTCTGTGTGCGTCAAAACAAAAATCATAATTATAATAATAATAATAATAATAATAATAATAGTAGGAGGAGAAATGGAGAAATGTAAATAGAAATCAATATTTAGCGAGACTGAGTGAGAGCGAGAGCAAGAGGGAAGTAGGAGGGAGAATACATAGTTTATATAATTAATTAAAATGACAATCGATCAGCGCTTTACTATTATGCATAAATTTATGTGTGTTTCTGTTTTGTTTTCGTTTTTGTTTTTTTGTATTTATTTATTTATTATTTACCATTATTGTTTATTATTATTACGCTTATTAGTTTTATTTTAGATTTAAAATAAATTTAATTTTACCTAAGTAAAATGTGTTTTTTGTTTTTTGTTATATATTTTTTTTTTTTTTTGCATATGCCTTCTGCATCTCTACTAGGTTCTACGTTTACTTTTTGCTTCTGCTGCTGCTGCTGCTGCTGCGGCTGTTGCTGCATCATCGGTTTCTGCATCCCGCTGCTGCTGCTGCGCCTTCAGCTTGTGCTGCTGCTGCTTCTCTCTTTTCTGCTTCTGCTTTCTGCTTTCTGCTTTCGGTTTGCTGTTGTTTACTTGTTGCTTGTGGTTTTGTGTGTTGCTGTTCGTTTTCGCATCAGTGTTGTTGCATTTATTAAGGTTTATTAATTATTATTTTTATGTGTGTGTGTGTGTAAATATGTTGTAATATATCCTTTTGTTTTGTTTTATTTTGCTTTTTTTTTATTTATTATTGTGGCTGCTTTCTTGCTGTTGTGGTTGTTGCTGCTGCTGCTGCTGGCTTAGCATTTTCCGTTTTGATTTCTAAATATATGCTTGCTGCTGTTTTATTACCATACACATATATATATATACGTGGATATATATATACATATAAGTGTGTGTGGGTGTGTGTGTGTGCGTGTAGGTATGTTACTATTGCCCCTATGAATCTGTAAATAAAAACGTAAAAAAACAAACGAAAAGCAAATTAAAATTAGCATCACTAATAATAATAAGAAATAAAACAAAAAAATGTGGGCTACAAATGAAGTTGAATGAAAGCACGAGGCCAGTTATCGATAAACGATAACTGTGGTGGTACAGACTGACACACATATAAAAAGCTGTGGGGCGCAGGGGCATCATCTCACCAATTCCCAAAAAAGAAGGGAAACAATAAAATGCATTTGAAGGCACAATTTCTTGAAGGTTTCACCGATATTGCTGTGTGCACGGAGTGACCAACCCTTGGAAAGGCCTTTTTCAGAGTGACCAGCCCGTGGAAAGTTCATGTTTAGAGTAACCAGCTTGGGGAAAGTTCATATTTAGAGTGACCAGTCTGGGGAAAGTTCATTCTTGGAAATTTCTAAAATATATAGCACAAATCTCCTTTCTTACTAAGCCTTTGGATTAAGTTTCTTATTGCAAACTATGCTTCTTAAGACAGACATTACCCTTGGCATATCTTAGTTACTGCTACTTTTTTTTATTGTTTAAAACTTTACAGCGCAAAAAAAGCAACTTGCTAATATTTCAAAATGAAAGGGATAATCGAGAATTTGTTTTTGATCGGCCTAGTTCGGTTCGGATTCGTCTGAAGAGTCTTGAATTCTCCTGCAGCTTGTTGTTCTTAAGCTTCTTGTGGTGTTCTTTGTTTGTTCTTCTTTACGATACTTTAATTTCTTGACTCGCGAAGAAACTCCCTCTTCTCACACTGCTCTGTGGCTCTCTCTCTCTCTCTCTCCCTTTCCCTGGGTTGGCTCGGTTCAAAGGATTGGGTGTGCTTGGTGCTTGGGTGGTAAATGTGGATGTGGATGGTGGGACTCGGATTCGGTTCTGGGCGTATTCATATCATATATGGAGCTGATTGCGCAGGAAGGGCGCCTTTAATCGCAACGGCAACTTGCTCGGCTGCTTCGACAAAAAATCGGCGCCAACTGATGAATTGGGATGAGGTGATTGAGGTTGGTAGGAAATGAGATTAAAGGTCGTTTAAATGACTATAATATCGTATCGTATGGTTTTTAAAAGATAGTTTAGAATTATATTTACAGAATTGCAAATACTGAGACTAATTACAAAAATAGATGTGGTTATTTTAAATTATTTCGAATAGTTTTTCAAAAGACGCTTTATTTACTAAGATGGCGCACGCTTTTTATGTGCTGGACCTAGCACTGGGTCCAGGCTTTCTTGCCAGAGAGCCAGAGAGAACGCGCTCAAGAGCCTGCCGCTCTCTTGTAGGTATACAACTATAGTCGACGACTGTGTGTGTGTACACGTATTCCCTCGTGCATTCTACATCTTTACGCTCACATGCGAGCACATTATATTTTTAGATTTTTAAGCTCTCTACTTTGTGAGAACGGAGAGAATGCAATTTTCCTCAGGAACTGAAAAAATTGCTTGCATATGGCAATTCAAACCTATGGTCGTTACTCATCTTAGTAGTTCTTCTTTGGTTTTTAATTAAATTGAAACTGGAAGCGAACAAAATATGAGATGCATTTGTTTTCCATTTCTAAAATAGCTCGGAAACCAAGGTGTTATTGAAATTCTACTGGAATCAGGGATACTTTTAGGATATTCCTTAAATTCCCCTTCTTTTTTTCAAGTTTATGTAAATGAATTTATACTTTATTTTCGATACGATACTGATATTACGCCTGAATAAGGATGAGGAGGATGTGGATGAGCATTAAGCTGAAAATGACAATGCAGATGCGGATGCAGAGGTGCATATGGAGGTGGAGGAGGATGGGAAAACCGCTGGCTGGCCAACCGCCTACTCACCTGTTACGTTGGCGCCACCGGAATTGGTCGTGGCCATGGAGCCGGCTGCTGTAGCAGCAGAGCCCGCCGCACCGCCGCCACCACCACCAGCGCCGCCGGCGGTGGCGGCATTGGACTGCTGCGCAGTTGGTGCAGCTGCCACGGCAGACGGCGCACCCGAAACTCCGCCGCCGCTGCTGCTGCTATTGTTACCGGAAACGGTTCCGCCGGCACTCGATCCACCGCCGACCGCTGCTCCAGCTGCTGCGCCCGAACCCGATCCTGCCGTGCCAGCTGCCGCAGCGGCTGGTGCCTGCGACTGGGGCAGGCCGCCGGTTCCTTCCGCCGAAGCGGCGCTGCCCGTTGACGAGACGCTGGTGGAACCGCTGGCCGCAGTCGAGGGAGCAACGCCGGCCGCTGTCCGGTTGCCAGCGTTCTGGAGATGCTTGGGCAACAACTGTGGCACTAAGCTGGGCTGTATCGAGAGCTCTGCGGGATGAAAGGATGGTGATTAGATACAGACATCGAGCTAACAGACAGAGGCAGGCGGCCTCTCCACTCACCATGCTCTGTGAAGTTGAACAGTGGCGGCATCTCGCGACCATTGGGCAAGGTGTGGTTACCCTCCATGCGCAGCTCGTCGAAGAACGGATGTGCACAGGCCTTGAGCGGTGTGATCCTAGCGCTGGGAGTATACTCGAGCAGCAGGGACACCAAGTTGATAGCTTCTGTAGGAGTGCGTATACGGAAAACCTGCGGGAGGAAGGATGGAGCAAAGAGATCGATTAGTGGGTGTGTGTGTGTGTGTGTGATGGGGGGAAAATGCGTCCTTGGGAGGAGCAACGCATCTTATTGCTGGACAAAAAACAGGGCGGGACAGAACAAGGACAACAGGACAGCGGGACAGTGGGACAACTGGGCAACAATTGGGCGGGGCAGTAACGCAATCTTCTTTATTAGAGCTGGGAAAAATAGCTTTTTCGCTTTTTTTTTCGATATTTTAAAAATAAATCGATTAAATCGATTAATTTTAATGAAACCAATTTTTTTTTTGTCTAAACTTAAAATATCAATTTATATACAGATCAATTTCATACATAAAAAAGCCTAAACGACAAAATAATCGATTGTTTCGATATTTAAAAAAATCGATTACGTCGATTAACTCAAAGAAAACTAATATTCCTTTTTTTGTAAACTAAAAATATCATTACATATAAAGATCAACTTCATACATAAAAAAAAAGTGGAAAACAAAGCGACAAAAGAATCTAATTTATCGATATTTAAAAATCGATCTTTCAGAAAAAATAGCGATTAAATTGATTAAATAAATAAAATTAGAAGATCAGATAAAATAGAAAAATCAACTCAATATGTATAAAAATATTTAACATCTTTAAAAAAGAAAAGTCACAAAAAGTATCGATTATATAGATGTTGAAAACGATTTTTCCCAGCTCTAATCATCTTCATCATAATCATAGGCATTTTGGACAGGACACAAAATATAGAGCACAGAGGAAAGCCATACAGACAAACATACATTTCAAGGATCTGTTCCGCCTTTAAGGGGTCGGAAAAGATCCCTTGGAATTTGGTAACTCATTTAACTGAGGCAAAGTAGGCAAAAGTAGGGCAAGAAACCAAAACAATCAATTAAATTCAACTCCAAATCAATATAAAAAGAAACCAATATGTGTAGAGCACCACCTGTACAGCTGGGAAGATCTGCAGCTGCAGCTGCTGGCAAAAGCTGAGCATTATCAAAGCCAAAAGCCATGAAAAAGCCACTGATATGAAGTGAGAGAGACTCGCGAGACTTGAGCAAATGCCATGAACTTGAGATAAGATAAGAAGCTATGAGAGCCATGAAGAATATTATTAAACTAAACAATGAGGTCAGAAAGTTACAATGAAACTATATCTTCCCAATGTTCGGCCCCTAATGTGTTATTTGCGGATTATTTGCTAGCATTTATCGGCATTATCGACTTTCATCGGCAGCATACAATTTTTGAATAATGAATTTTTGACAATAAATTTTTTCCATAGATGATTCGTTTTTCGGATTCGTTTCTTGGCTTACTCTCAATCGTTGTTTCTGGTTTAGGGCATTTGGAAATTGGGTGCGTTCGAGTAGTGACTGCAACGAGTTTTTATATACACAACACAGATAGATTTTCGGTTAAGAAAAAAAAAAAACACTTTTTTAAAAAAAATAAGGTAAGAAACAGAGAGAGAGTTGGGGTAAATAATGGGGGGGGGGGCGGGGCGGCTTGGCTTTTTCTTTCCCTGAAGAGAAGAGTGAAGGAGGAGGGAGGTGGTTCGACCGAGATATAAACATGAACGATAAGCGATAATCGCCAGAGATCATCAAATCATGCTTGCTGCGCTTCTGTCACTTACTTTCTGCCATGGATGACTCTTAATTTGTGGAAACTTGAATTCCGTATAGTTTGGATTCATTTCGCGTATCTGTTCTCTTGTCGGTGTGCCCAGGACCTTGATGACCTCAACCAACTGATCGACACCGGAATCGCCAGGAAAGATGGGCTGGCCTAGCAGCAGCTCGGCCAGAACGCAACCGGCACTCCACACATCTGTAAGAGAAGGATAGGGGATTAAACTCAGAGTTCAAAGAGAGAGAGAGAAAAGGAGAGAGCAAAGACCTCATAAAGTTTAAGATGCGTAACGCGCGTATTTCGTAGTTAGCAGAAATGTATGTGCGTTACGCATCTTAAAGCATATACCAAAGACGCTTTATTTACTAAAATATCGCCACGCCATACATATTTTTCGTGCTGGACCCAGCTCTGGGTACAAGTTCTGTTGCCATAGAGACAGAGAGAGTGCGCTCAGAGCCATTTCCTCTCTTGTAGGTAGACAGCGGCAGTCGACGACTTTATGTACACAAATTCTACATCTGTACTTTTAGATTTTTACGCTCTCAACTTTGAGAGAACAAAGAGAACGTGATTTTTGTCAGAAACACAAAAATCACTTGCATATGTATGGTCGTTACTCATCTTAGTGATTCTAGCATCTTTGCATATTCTCTCTTAGGAGAGATCTTGAGAGTAGAGAGTGTTTTTAGCAGGAACCTACCGATCTTTGTTGTATAATTGATGGCGCCAAAGATGAGCTCGGGGGCGCGATAATACCGGGAACAGATGTACGATACATTCGGCTCGCCGTGCAGCAGCTGCTTGGCGCTGCCAAAGTCACAGAGCTTCAGCACAGCCGTCTCCGGATCGAGCAGAAGGTTCTGCGGCTTGATATCACGATGGCAAATGCCCAGCGAGTGGATGTAGGCCAGACTCCTGAATAGTTGGTACATGTAGAGCTGCAAGATATGGGCATAACAATCAGTAATCATGGTAAACCAAAGAGAGGGACCCGACTTACCCGAATAAAGTTGATTGGTATCGTTTGCTTGGTTTTGGCATATTGGCGAGCCACTTTGTATACGGTTTCTGGTATATATTCGAGGACTAAATTCAAAAATACTTCATCACGCTGCCAGGAGAGAATGGAAATTCAATTAGGATACACTATATATATATAGATACATTATCGTATATGCGATCCATGTATGGATATATGTGGGGGAGAGTTTTGACCGATGAAGTTGCGAGCTCTCAACATGCGTTTCGGGTAACAGGTTTCAGGTTTCTGGGATTCGTACATAGATCTTCAACATGGCATAGAAACTAACATAGCAACTAGCGTAAGTAGCAGCGGGATTCGATTCACAGGAGGTGTGTGCGAGTGTGTGTGTGTTGGTTGTACCATGCGGTGTGCTCTGCTCTGGCTGTACGCTTCACAGTACTTTTTTTCTCCTTTGAATTTTTTCTGTTATTACATAGCATTTTGAATGAGAGATAGATAGACAGTTTGAGATTGAGATTTTGCTGACTGAATGATCTGAGACTGAAGTTTCGACTGGTGGTCTGGTTGGTGGGGGGGGGGATACCTGGGGCTTGAGCACACTCGCGAATATGCCCAAATCGATGGGGAACTCGGCCAGCTTTGTTTCAGTTTCGATATGCAAGTGAAAGAGATTCAATTTAATTCAAATTTGATTCGATTCGATAAGCTTAGCTCGGAAACCTGCCAAGAAACGCTCGCTCAATTAATATATATTTTGTAATCCAAACATTAGACTTGGTACGGCGGTGAGATCTGTATATGTATATATATTTAATTATATTCCTAGCCGCACCAAGTGATCAAGATTACCGGATATATGCGCGCTGGCAACTTCAGCAGTTCGGTGTCTACCCGACTATCCAGAGGGAAGGTCTATAAGCCCAACTCACCTTTTCACCGCTCGAATAGAAAAAGTACAAAAGTTTTACAATATTACAATGCTCCAATTTGCGCATAATTTGCAATTCACGATTCTGTAAATGATACATTTTCGATTAGGTAAATATATAGTTAGGTATAAGAGACTACCAAAGACGCTTCAGTTACTAAGATGCCGCACATGCATTTTTTGCACTGGACCCAGCGCTGGGTACTAGTTTTGTTGTTCTAGAGACAGAGAGAGTGCGCTCTAGAGCCAATTGCTCTCTTGTGTGTACAAGTATTCTCAAGCATTCTACATCTCTACGCACTCTAGTTTTAGATTTTTACTCTCTCAACTTTGTGAGAAGAAAGAGAATGCAATTTTCATCAGAAACAGAAAAAATGGCTTGCATATAGCAATTCAATTGTATGATCGTTACTTACATCTTAGTAATTCTAGCGTCTTTGGTTAGATATAAGATAATATTAATGCTACGCACCTTAAATCGTCTGTCTTGTAAAACTTTTTTGATTGCCACCAGTTCGCCGGTGTCGCAGAGCTTCGCCTGGAACACGACGCCAAAGCTGCCATTGCCGATGACCTTTGTGTCTGTATAGGAGACCTCTTGTACGCGATCGGTGCCTTGGCCGGGGGTTGCGACGACTGTTGTGATTTTGGAACCATCGCGACCTAGAGAGAGGTGAAATTTGTTGATAAAATGTTATATATAATATTTATAATGTTTATATGTAATATATACACACACACACACATAATATATTTATTCAGAAAGAATCGCTGACTTGTCTGAGACATGCTTAAGCTATCGCCCCCCCTATGTAACCAATTGTTCAAGGTAGAAATATTAAATTTAAACCCTTTTTAAGCATAGCAGCCATCTCTCTGATTGAACCACCTTTGGTTTTTCTTTTGTTTTTAAACATTTAGTATTTAATTATACACCTGTGGTCTCCCAGGCTCCCTCCAGCTTCTCCTTGCTCCTATCGACCTCCTTTGGAATGGACAGTGCAACACTGTGCTCGGGCCACAAGTCGTTCAGCTTGCCGATCAGTTGCTTCATGCCTGATATATATAGTCAAGGTATACATACATATATATACGTATATATATTTTTATAGATATAAATATATATATAAATATTCAAAAGGTGAACAAGGGCAGTAAAACAGTTGGAAAAGAGGATTTTTAGGGTATGTTAGGTGGAAATTATAGTTGAAACTGGTTATGAGTATAAAGAGCATAGATAAAGAGCACCGAAATTGGAGAGAAAGATGACTAAGTAACCCCATGATTTATATAGAAAAGATGTGTTAAAAAAAAAAATATAATTTAAGATAGAGAGATATGGAAAACCCTAACGTAAAAGAAGGATTAATGATTATAATATGAAGTATAAGAGTTAAGTATAAGTATAAAAAGAAGGCTTAAGAAATGTAAAATATAAAAGAGTTTCATAAAGAAAGATAACCTGCAGCATACCTCAAATTAAATATGAATTTTGTCCTCGAAAAACCTAAGTAAAAATCAAGGTCTATGATTATTTTACATTTAAAACAAGTAAGTAAATAAATATATCCGAAATACACAATTATTATGCTTGATTTCTTGTTGCATTCCAATTCCTTGTGAACCAATTCCCTTAGCATTTATTTATTTTGTTATAATTTAAAAAATTTGCTCTTTTTTTTTTTGCTAATTAATTTTGGCATTGGCGCCAAAGATGCCGATGATAATGATGGCCCTGATGACGACTATGATGATGACTATGATGGGGCAGGCAGCAGCTGCTGCGATCAGTGGACGACGAACTGGCGGCGTGTGCTCTTGGGACCTGGGGATTTTTTTGTGGGCTGGGAATGGGATTCTTGGGGTTTCTCTCATCTCTGTACTTGGATCCTTGTACTGCTTGCCACCGCCGCCGCCGCCGCTGCCGCTTCCAGCGCCTCCTCCGCCAATACTGGCAATGCTGGCTCCACTGCCGCTGGATCGATTCAGGGGCTTGGTCTTCTTGAGGGCGGCGGCCACCACCATCGAGGATGAGCAGGCGGATTGGGCCGCCTTAGCGGCCGCTGATAGGGGTTTGTGCTTGCCATTGGCGGCCTTGGACTTGGCGGCATGCCGGCAGTCCGAGGCACTGCTGCTCCCGCTGCCGCTGCTGCTGCTTCCCGAGGAGGAGCCGCCGCTGCTATCCGTCTCCGAATCACTGCTGCCGCCACTGGACGAGCTGCTGTCCTCTTCGCCGGACTCGGAATCATCATCCGAGTTGTTGTCGTCGTCGTCGTCGTTCTCCTCGCTGGACGATCGCCCATTGCTCTTGCTCTTACTCTTGCTCTTGCTCTTGCTCTTGCTTTTGCTCTTGTTCCCGGCAAGGGGCAGAGTGGGTGGACCAATGCTCAGGGATCCCCGCTTGCTGCGGACTCCTCCTGCCGCTTTGGAGGCTGGCGGCTTGGCCAGCGAAGAGGAGCTACTGTCTATGGAGTTCTGGCGTATGGATGTGGTCCCAGTGCCCGTTGTTGTGGCCGAACCGGAGGCGGCTCCTCCTCCATCCGATTCGCTGGCCTCGTTGTTAACGGATCCGTTCGGCGGACGTTTCTTCTTGCGGACGACGCGCACCACCTTCCGGACGCCACGCGGCACCGCCACGGGCACCGCCACCTGTGACCTATCCACCTTGAGACAGCCGCCGGCGGAGTCGAGCCGGAGCCTGCGCCGCCACCGAACCGCTGCAACCCCGAACCACTGTGCCCGGCCAGCTAGCGGGTGTTGGGGGTGCTGCTGATGCTAGTGGTGCTGCTGCTGTGGCCTAGTTTTATTTTCGGTTCCTTTGACGTTTCTCGAGATCAATCGGACGACCGATCGATCTTCAAATAGCCAATATCCAACAGCCAAGAGGCAATAACCAATAAAAAAAAAAATAAAATAAGTAGAGAAAAGTGCAAGCACGCGGCACGGCAACAACAATAGCAACAAAATAAATATATATCTATATATCACACAAATTTAAAAAAAAAATAGCACAGTCTTCGATTTAGCAGCGAGTTTTTTTCTTTTTAGATTTGATTTTCGATTTTTTAATTTTCTTTTTTTTTTTCTTTTCTCAGAAGAAAAGAGAGAGGGAAATCCGCTTGAATCCAACGATCCGATCGCTCGAGCCTCCGTTGCACAATTGGCCAAAAAGAAGGCAAAAAACAGAGGACGACAATCGGAAGCCAAAGACACGAAGTGGCACGAAGATGCGCGAAGGAGCACGAAGGTGGCGACCGTGCAGTCATGTTAGCTAGTTTCAAGATGCTTTTGTAACTACTTTTTGGTGTTTTTTTTTTAGTAAATTAACAAAGAAATAAAATAAAATACAACAAATAGAAAGAATAGAAAATTAAAAAATAAAACAATTTTAAAGACAAAATTGGAAAAACATGATATAGTTTGTCAATTAATATTTTTTTGACTAATATTCTTTAAATGTCTCTCCTTATTTCTGTTTTTATTTTTAATAAAATAAAAAATCCTTTATTTTTTAAGTTGTTTCTATTTGTTTAAATAATTTGTTGTTCTTTTTTATTTAACTTTAAAATTCCGTTAGTTTTTTAATATTATTCTTTTTTATTTAACTTTAAAATTGCGTTATTTTTGTAATATTATTTTTCTTTTATTGAATTTTCCCTTTTATTCATTTTAAATCTCCTTTTTTTAATTTTAATTTTCCGTTTCTTTCAATTTAAATTTTCTTTTTTCTTTTAATTAAAAATTTGTCTTCATTTTTAATTTAGATTTTCCTTTGTTTTTATTGTAATTTTCCTTTTTTTATTGTAATTTTCCTTTTCTTTTAATTTTAATTTTCGTTTCTTTTTTAGCAAACTTGCATTTCAACATCTTTAAAATTACATAGTAAAAACTGAAACAATTAGTTTCCACCAAAAACGTGAGAAAACATTTTTTAAAAATGATTACATAATTTTTAAGCAATAAATCACCCTTTATGATGTGTTTTTAAAACATCATACATTTAAATCAATTTAATTAATTTTGTAATACTAATCCAGCTTCTTTTTCTAGCTAAATGTGTGACATCACCAAATGGCATCCGAGTGCCAACCGAAGTTCGATCGTTTGCGATCCACAACAACATCCACCACGATCCACAATCCACGCAAAATTCCCGAACGCTTTTAAGCCCCGACGCATGCGACTTTGTCGCGTTTTAAAACGCTTCTAAATGCAAAAAAAAAAAATCAAATCAAATGTTTGATAATTATTTCGTTCAATTTGTTGCAATTTTGGGGTTAAACATTTTTAATTGCAGGAAAATTTACGGACTGCGAGGCCAGAAAAGAAAGAGACCCAAAAGACAGAAGACAGACAGTGGCAGCCAAGCGTGGTCAAGCATGCGACAGCCACGCCCCCTTAATGGCGCAGCATGCCACATCTGCCGCCCCCCCTGGTTCTGTACTTTTCTTTATTTTTTTGTTGCACGACCTTTTTGGCGACTGACAACTGACACTTCAATGCGATCGGGAGAAAGAGGCAGAGCGAAGAGCGAAGAGTCAGAAGAATCAGAGGAACCCACCCCGAAGAAAGGGCGCCGAAGAAATCAAAATCAAAAGGATTTATGTACATATACGCAGTCAGGCAGGCAGGCAGAGAGTCGTAATCAAATTTTATTTTATTTTAATGAATCAATTAAAAGAGAACAAATGCCAAAACAAAAAATTAGAAACAACAAAATAAACACAAAAAGAAATACAAATTTAATGAAATGAAATCGAAAGAGGCCAAGAAGATTTAACCCGCTTCTGGCATTGACATTGTTTCTCATTGCCTTACAAAAGCAAGAAAGAAATCAAATCATTCCGATAGATGGTTAGAGATGCGTGTGGTAAATCCGATAATTAAATCTTACTAATTACTAAGGCGCACTTACTGTCTCTAGTATATAATAATAATATATATTAACTGTCTATAGTAATGTCTATTTGCAATCACTGGACACGGTGTTGGTGGTATAAATAATGACATTAATCGAATTTAATCGATATTTTTGAAAATGTAATTGTACTCATTAATGCATGGGAAGTGTAAATAATAAAATTAATCGAATTTAATTGTACTCATTACATTACCAAAAATATGTCGATTAAATTCGTTAAGTTTCATTATTCAGAGTATCAACACAGTGTTAGTTTAAATATACCGATTAAATTCAATTAAATGTATTAGTCTCTAGCTTAAATATATCTATTAAATTCGATAGCCACCACATTTAAAATACATTTCCGCTAATTAAGAAATTTTAAACCCATAAATATATCGATTAAATTCGATTAATTTCATTTGTACACTACCAATGCAGATGCAGCTTAAATATAAATCGATTACATTCGATAATCACTAAATTTCAAATACATTTTTCCTAATTGAGAAATTGTAAACCCATTTTTGATTTCTTCGCAAAAACACGTCGATTAAATTCTATTTTTTTTTTTTTTTTTATAATAAAATTTATTTGGTTCTGTAGGTTAGCTACATAACCTATGAATTCGTAACTATTACAGAGTTTATAATTTGTCTATTAACTTCATTATTCACACAGCCAAAACAGTGCCAAACTTAAATATATCGATTAAATTCGATAGCCACAAAATTTCATATACCTTTCTGATTATCAAGAAATTGTAAGCCCAAAAATATAGTGATTAAGTTCAATTAAATTTGTAATTTGTAAATACATTATTAGCACTTCAAATATAGTGCCTAGTTTAAATATATCGATTAAATTCGATAGAAACTTGACTAATTGCAAATATCTTAAGATATCATTAAAATATCTTAAGATATTCGCTCCTCAAACACATTCCCCTTCTGGCTGCTCAGCGCAATTCCATTTGCGTTTATCGATTTGATCGATTCATCAGGTGTACATCGTTCTTATTTTAGCTCTCTGGTCTCACATTAATCAATTGAATTTATTCAGAGCTGCGCGCGGCTAAATCAATCAAATTATCAATACGTACACAACACAACCTACACACACACACACACACACACGGGGACATCTCCTTTAACAAACATTGAAAAACTATACAAAAAAAAAAAACAAGAAGAGGAGGGACTGGTGGGAGGGACACATGGAGCTGTCCAAATGGGAAAGCAATTTGTTGTGCCGCCGCCAACGGTCGACGGAAACTAATCGATATACAAGCAGTTGGCACCACTTGGCCGCGCAAAAAAGGGGTTGGGATTGGGTTTGGGGTTTGGGGTTTGGGATTTGGGGGTGGACACACACACAAAAGGGGTGGCTAAAGGCCGCCGCCGCCACTTGGAGCCAAAAGGAAACACAAGAGCAGACGGAATAGAGCAATACGCCAGAAAACAGGCCAAATCATTGGATCTATCACCACACCTCTCCTCCTCTCTGTATATCCATATGGAGTCATCGCTTCAATTTGCCCCAAAAGCGAGAGCCGTGCCAAAGGCAAATTAACAAAACTCTTTTGGCTAAAATTAAACACACAACCCACGCCCACACACACACACAACGACCCACCCCCTCTCTTCCCGTATTTATAATTCAAATTCCCTGAAAACCCGCCTCCCCACGAAATATCTATTCCAAGCCCTAGAAACTCATTCAAAATAAATGAAAATATAGCAAACCTATAATTCAAAGTTAATGGGAATACACAGAACCACACAGAACCTATAATTTATAGACAAAAATCAAGCATTTGCTGTCAAAGATATATATTATAGGGGGAGAAAGGTTCCTAAACTAGCCATTCAACTATTGATTTTGTAATATTTAAAAATTTTAAGTAATTTAACTGCGATCTATAATGGAAATAACATTAACAAGTTAACTGCGATCTAAATGGAAATAACTTTAACAAGTTAGAAAAAACTAACTTCAAGCGGAGCCAAAAAAAAGATTTTTGATACTAAGAGCATAAATTACATGAAACACCCTGTTTCGCATATATGTTTATATGGTAGCTATCAGATATAGTTGGCCGACTTTAATAAAAATTGTAACAAAGTGCTCTTATTGTTTAAAAAGAGCAATGTATAATGTAAAGTGTATGTTATATTTCAAATTCATATGTAAAATATATTAATTTAAACCGATCATTCAATAAGTTTCTAGGACATGGCTATAATTATGACTCCATTTCGTTGCGAAACTGTAATACCCTGCAAGGTTTTAAATATAGTTTAAATTGGTACACAAAAAGCTTCCTAAATGCCTACTTTCTATGTGAATTTAAATGAGAAATTACAATTTACCTGAGATCTAGATAGAACCTAAAACAAACCTAAAAAAAGCTACTTAAATGTTTTTATTTTCTATGTGAATTTAAATAAGATACAGCAACAATTAAATTTAAAGCGAAACAAAGTATGTTTATATAAAAAGAAATCAAGCACTTCCTCTCCTCATTATTAATAGGGAAAAAATATGCCTTTAATGGCCATAATATTTATAAACAGAAAAATTCTTCACCTTGCACCTCTTGCATTGCTCGGCTGGCAATTAAAACATATATATATATATACTGATATATATGTATAAATACACACACAATACACACACACCATCAATGCTGTTTATTTATTTCAAATTGAAATTAAATGAAAATTGATTTCATTTTATTTTCTTTGGCTAACGTCGCTACCTGTCGATCAGCGAGCGATTTTTTCTATATATTTATTTTATTTTATTTTTTTGTTTTGTTTAGTTTTTTTTTTTTTCTTTTTGGGTGGGAAAGGGTTGGTGGCCAGGCCAGATGACGAAGATCACGAGATGCAGGCAGGCTCTTGGCAGTATCATTGGGATCGCAGCGATCTGCTGGCATTATCACTCTTGGCAGCATTATCAACACCACACACAGCCACAAGGGGGGGGGGTCTTCTATATTAATTTTGTTAACAACTTTTAGCAAGGCATACTTTTAGGTGGCAGTCTTGGGTCTCTCTCTGGTTTTTCTCTCTCTGTATCTGTGCACTCTTTGCACTGGCCAAGAAGCCACAAAAGTGCCTAGAACTACAGAGTAAAAATACAAAATAAAATCAAGCAAAGAGGGGGAAGAATTTGTTGTTAAAAAACAAAAAAATAATGCCTAAGAGGAAGCCATTTTTTGTTTTTGCATAAGAGAAATCGATAAAAAGAGAGAGAGGTGGGAAAGAGAAATCTATGGCCAGGGCTCTCTTTTATTTGCAGCTGTTTAAACAATAAGCAAAGTGTGTGGGGGACTAGATTCAAGTTGCTAAAAAACAACAAAAAATTAATAAAATAAAGTAAAATTAAATAAAATAAAATAAAAGCAAAGGCAATGGAAAAAACAGCTGAGCAAAGGCAGACGGCGGCGGCTCAAAAACATGTGACTCAGGAGATCATCGTTAGAGTACAGTGGAGCTTCCCCGCCTGTTGTCTATCTATTAATCAGCACAAAACAACACATATTTAACATTCAATTATCATTGATATTTCAGCTACATATACTATATTTAATTTTCAATAATATTTCCATTGTATGTACGTGTATATATATAAACTCTTAATAAATCGCCTTTAATCTTTAATCTTTATTGGCCCATCTAGCGACCTATCGATAGATGCAAAATAAAGATTATTAACTATTTATAAACCGTTTAATACGTTCCACTCTAAAAAAAAACACACACACAAAACAAGAAAAGAAACATTTAAAATTCCTCAACGCTTTTATCTGGCGCACATACATTTTTCTTTGCTATTTCTTTTTGTTGCTTTTTTTTGCATCCAAAAATATCTCAAAAGGCATATAGGAGAGATAAAAACTGTTTATAATTTATACACAATTTATTATTCAATAATCAGAAAATGTAGTGTAGATGCAACAACACACACACACATACGCGCACAACAGGTTGCTCTCCCCCTCTCGCTGGTCATTCTACTTAAAACAAAATATCTCTTAGAGGATTTTCCCCCCCTTAATAACCTGATCATTAAATTTGCCAACAGCTGAGGCCGCGGCTCGTATTAAATAGTAAAATAAAATACAATTAAATAAATTAAGCAGCTGCCACTGAGGATGCTGCTGTTGCCATCCCCTCTGCGAACCCAAAATCGAAATCGTCGTCGCTACTATCTCTACCAAACCCCCCCCAGCAGAGCACCCAAAAACAAAAAAACATATTTTATTTTGGCTCTTTTTTTTTAAATCCCAAATCAATGGCTAAAAAATAAAAGTGAGGCAGGGCAGGAAAAGGGGAGGATGAGGGCGCAAAATGCAAAACAACACACGACCGACACGACCGAAAAAAAAAAAAAAAACAGCACATCAACAAGCTAAGCGAGGAGAGACACGCCTCCATTTGGTCACAAATTTTTTGTGAATACGCATAAAGTCTATATATAAATATATTTTAAATACATATATTCTGGTGTATTTGAACGCTAAAGAAATCATTTCACAAGCTCAATATATGTATGTTTTGTGGGCTTTGATATTTTTGGAAAAGTTTTTTTCGCCCTGTCATCCGTTGAATGAGACGAGAAGCGCGTGATTGTCGCGCGGAATGACAACCACAACAACAGCAACTAAGACCGGGTAATCTCTGCTCCCAAATCCCAAATCCCAAATCCCACATCCCCAATTCCGATCCAGATTCCGATTCCGATTCCGATTCCGATTCCACCACTCCCCCGTGTACATATATTTAGGTGTACTATATATGTATATAAAAATAGGCTGTAAGCAATCCATAGCCTAGGGATGACTGAATATATCGATATATCGACTCTGAATTGATATTTGATGGGAAGGTCGATAAATAAAATATGTTAACGATATTTTAACGTTGTAATAAATGCGCAATAAATCGATATTCTTTGATATATCGAACTGTGGCAAAAAAGAGCCTTAGCGTGGTTAAATAATCAGTTTTGGAAAAACAACAAAATTAAAGAACTAATAAAATAAATGTGATTTTAAAGACGTTCTAAAAAAAAAGACGTAAGCAACATTTTCAGGAATTTGTTCGATATTATCTATAAAATCCATATTTTATCGATTAAAAAATCAATATTTTATCAATAAAAATCAATATTTAATCGATAAAATTGATATTTTGATTTTTATAAATTGATATTTTAACTATAAAATCAATATTGTATCGATAAAATCAATATTTTATCTATAATATCAATATGTTATCGATAAAATTTATATGTTAACGATAAAATTGATATTCTTAGGTTAAACAGCATATTTATCGACATTTTAAATATCGATATATCAAATATAACAATATTTTTGATATGAAATTAATATTCTTCTCGATATATATAGATCCTTAATATAGCCCAGCCGCTTGTTTTCTTCTAGAATCTTCTTACTGCTCAAGTCTCAGATAATAACATTAACCCTACACCTTTATCTATAGTATAATGGATATATATAACCCCTTCTTGATTACAAATCAACCAGATATCTTCCTAGATAAGTCAAGATATACAGTGAGGAAGATTATATATATTATATATTATATATTTGTGGACGTTTAAGTGACATAGAAAGCCTATAGAATTCTTGTTTTTTAAAAACCTTTTTCATTAATCACATTTAAGCTTTCAATCTCTATTTTCCAACTTCTTGAAGCTCTAACTAACCGAATGGGCTCTCTGTATAGGCCCTTTTATCAGCCCAAAACAGCCTTGTCAGCCATATTCTTATCACTCAGCATCTACGAAAGCTGCAAATCATTTATACGACGACGGCTCTGGCCGGATGGAAACTTAGACAGCAACTTGAGCTGGGAAGCTGTTGTTAGATGAGATGAGTTTTGGGATGATGATGGTGATGATGGGAGGATGGGGAATGAGACTGAGACGTAGACGGAGACGAAGACTGGGTGGTGTAGGTGACGAGCACGCTGCGACACAGTGCCTTTGTGCCATAAAAAATATAAATAAAATCGTAATGCAAGGGCTTTGTTATTTTTCACACAGCAGCGTTATTAACGCTTCGCTAAACTGGCGCAGTACAAGATTCCAAAAATGATGCAACTCTCACTGAACTACAGTAAACACTATCTAATATGTAATAATTAAATATGTAACCCCCTCTGTTGTTGCCAGCTCGTTATCCAATTGTAATTGAAGCCCTAAAAGGTAATATAAATATCAAGAAAACGTAACCAAGAATTAATCTACAAAAGAAATGTCATTATTACCCCATAAATGTGGTGAAATTTGTTGTTGTTTTTTTTTTGGGTACACATTTCCTTGTTTATTTGGACTGTCACCTTTTGCGTACTTAGCATTAAGTAACGTACTCTCTTTTGTACTATCAGACATCGTATTAAGTGTATAATATATATTATATTTTTAATCCAAAGTTTGCCAGTCATAAAGTATAATGTGTAAAGTACGAGAAAGAATCAACATCAGCTGCTGCTGCTGCTGCTGGCATAAATCAGTGCGCTGTTGTGCCTCCTCTCTTATCAACGAACCAAGGAAAATGCAACAACTGAGAAATATGGCCTGTTGTAGAGAGAAAATTCCGATTTCCCTTATCTGCGCCGCCGCCGCCGCCGCCTGCCTTTTTACAATAAAGACAAGATCGCCTTTTTTTTATGAGCAATATAAACGGAGATCCCTGAACATTTCCGCTCGGGAATATACATATATATATATATTTGCTTTTGTTTTATCCCACACAACAACTTGACAAAGCTATCAGAAAAGTGCACATGTTCAACGAACCCACAAATATATCTCATAATAAACCCCATAAATTAAAACTTTTCCAGGAAGTAAACGACAAATGTCATCATCCTTCTATAATTTCATTCATAGACCCAAGATTGAAGAATTTTCACAGACACACACACGGGGTACACACGACGGTATCACTTATCACTTTCCATTAAATCCCCGGAAATTTTCCATTGCCATATATTTATACCCAAAAAGAATAATAATAATACTTATCTACGTGTGTGAATAAATACAAGTATATGTGTGTGTGTACATAGAACAATCTCACCCGATAGTCATCAGGAGAAGGGAGTTTTGAGTAGTTTTTGAGTTATAAGTTTCCATTCATTCAACACTTACCTAGAAAGAGAAAGAGAAATAAGAGAAATATGTTAGAAAATCACGGTTTTAAGTTAAAGATAGGATATTTTATATGATATACTGTCCCCCAATGGCAAATCGAAAGTCTTAGCCAAGTCTAACATTATAGTTAATAATATTTGGTAGCCACATTTATATTTAAGCCATTTAATAAAGGCCTACACCTAGTGTAGTGACCTTGAATATGGCATTTTAACTTTTCGTTGTAATAGTTAAAATAATTATATATAATTATATCAAATTCTCCTGTAGTTAATGGTACCGAATTTACCCCACCTAATATATAATTTTCAGTAGATTTATTGCTACATTTATTAAATCGAATTTGATATAATTACCACTTGGTATTTATTTTTATCAATTATATATGATTTATGACTACAATATAATTTTATTTTATTAAAAAATTGTCTGGGGAACCCATAAATTATGAGGTATGCAAAATATAAATAATAAGATAAAAAATCAAACTTCTGGTTAATATTATATCAATATTAAAAGATTAATTCACTAAACCATGAGAACCTGAAATATAAAGATTTATAATCTTTAACTGATTTATAGTTATTTCTTTTTGTTCTAAAGTTTTCTTTTTCACTGGCTAATATCTAATATATGTTATATTATCTGGCAATATATGAACAGGGATGCCCAAGCTGATCACTTGAGAGCAAGGCCAAGAAATATATATGCATATTTATAATCATAAACTGATCTAAGGTTGTTCTTTTTTGTACTAAAGTTTTCATATTCACTGACTAATATCCTAAAGATTTTACATTATCTTGCAATATATAAACTAGTTAAAGCAGGGATGCCCAAGCGGATCACTTGAGAGCTAGGCCATTATATATATAGATTTATAGTCCTTAACTGATCTATTACTTTTATAGAAAGATTTAAGGAAAGTTTCTGAAACTATTATTACATCAATTTCACTGATAAATATCGTACATATCTTTTGTATTATTTTGCTATTTAAAAACCTATTCAATGCAGGGATGCCCAGGCTGATCACTTGAGAGCAAGGCCACAAAATATATAGATTTATAAGCTTTAACTATTCTACATTAATCCCATTTTCTAGCAAAGTTTCTCCAATATATATGCACTGATATGCACTGATAAATATCTTACAAATAGTTGAAAGCAGGGATGCCCAGTCTGATTACTTGAGAGCTTAATTTTTTAAAGGAAATTTACCTAAAATGTTCTTGAACTTTTGCACCACTTTGGTCCAACTGACGCAGGACTGTGTTCTGGCCAATTTGGCAGTCTTAACGTTCTCGCCACTCTCATCGCTATCGCCGTCGGCGTCTCCCTCGAGATTGGGCTCGGCTCCCTGCTCGATGTCCTCGGCGGCGGCGTTGTCCTGCGACTGGTGATCGTTCTTGGGGCGGGTGCTGGGTATTCTGTCATAGTGATTGTCGTGGCTATGACGGCGCATCTTCACGACCTCTTCGGCGCCGGCATCCACGTCCTCCTCCACATCCACCACGAGATGCTGATGATGATGATGAATGGTGGTGGTTGGGGGATTGGGTACCGAGTTATGTTTGCTCTTAGAGCTAGTATCACAGTGCGGTTCATCCTCTTTGGTCATACTCTCGTCGACGGCCCCGCTGGCCGCCAGATTGGAGGCGACGGTGGTGTTGCGCTTCTTGCGCTGCTCCTCGCTCCGCCGCTCGCGCTTCATCAGCTGCTTCTGCTGCTTGGCCAGCAGTTGCTTCTGCTTTCGGGCGAACTTCTCGCGCAGCTTGGGGCTGCCGAACTCATCCAGGTAATACATGGTATCCTGCAGCCCGTCCTTGCGATTGATCAGCTTCGAGTCGATGTGCGAATCCTCGCTGATCTTGAGCAATGGAAAGTAGATCTGCCCATCGGTGGCCAGGCTCTTGGCATCCCGCCGCCTAGCCAAGGCAGCTGCCACCGTCAGTTGAGCCTGATCCGGTGGCAGGAGCCTTGAGCTGCTGCTTGACTCCTTCTCCTGCTGTTCCTTCTCCTCCTGCTTCTTCAGCTTCAGCACCTCCTCGGCGGTCTGGTTGCTGCTGCTCTTTAGGTTTATAATGATGCCCGACTGGCTGTCCGATTGGTTGTCCGCCTCCTCCACATCGTCCACATTTACACCATCGTCCTCATCATCCTCATCGACATCGACATCGTCGTCATCATCATCGTCGTCGTCATCGTCGTCGTCGTCACAGATGTCCACCTCATCGATGCGATCCTCTACATCGAATCCCTGGGTGCCAGTGCTGTTGGTGCTCTTGTACTTGATCCGGCTGCGCAGGATATTGGCACTGCCCACGCCACTGACCTGCGGATGATGATGATGATCCGAGCTGCCGCTGCTGCTCAGCTCCAGGGCCGAGGAGGCGCGCACTCGACGATGCGTTTGTAGAGGCGCCTCCTCGGGATTAATCTCCGAGCAGTTGCTGCCCAGGCTCTCGCTGCTCGATTGGCCCGACTCCTTGGAGGCGGCCGAGGAGGATGTGTTGGAGGTTCCACCAGCCGCATGATCCTTGTGATCTTTGGCTGGCTTCTTGCGACTGGCTCCTGCTCCTCCGCCGCTGCCTCCTCCTCCTCCTCCATTTTCAATGCCACTATCTTGGCTGAGCAAAAGTTGCTGTCGCTGCTGCTGCTGCTGCTGCTGCTGGTGTTGCTGCTGCCGCCACTTGCCACCGGGTGGCGCTTGCGGCAGACTCAGGGAGCCGCTGCTACTGCGTGGCGGTGGTAGCTGCAGCTGCAGCTGCTGCAACTGCTGCTGCGATGCACTGGAAACAATTACACCGCTGTCCGCCGATCCCGTTGAGGTTTGTGACGAGAAGCGTTCGCTCAGCGGTATCTTGATGGGCTGGCTAATCACCACATTGTTGTTATTGTTGTTATTATGATGGTTATTGCTGCTACAATTATTATTATTATTATTGTTATTATTAATGTTGTTGTTTGTATTATATAGCGTTGAGTTTTGGCTATTATTGGTGGTGGTGATGGTGGTGGTGGACAGTAGGTTTAGCGCTGGCGCAGCGCCTGCTGCTGCTGTCGCTGTCGTTGTTGTTGTTGCCATCAGGTTTTTAATAACTTTTTAAATACTCTACTATTTTGATAGAGTATTTTTGTGTTGGTTTTTTTTTAAGTGTGTCTCTCAAAGGCACAAAGTTTATAATTGTTTTGTTGTTTGATTGTTTGTTGCTGTTTTTTTTTTGGAGCGTTTCACTCCAATGCGTTTTTTAAAGCGTTTTTTTTAGCGTTGATTTTTCGTACGTTTTTGGCGCTTCACAGTCACATTGCCTGCTCACGTTTAAAATTGAAAATAAATTAGTGCTGGTTTTTAAACAACATCAGTTGTTGTTGCCGTTTTTGCTGCATTTTCAAACATTGTTTTTTGTGTGTGTTTTATTTTTTGTTTGGCTAAATATAGCTCAGCATTTTGCGTTTGTTATTTTTTGACACCAAAAAAAAAGGAAAAGAAAAACACCGCGCCGAGCAGAAAAGAGAAGAGAGAGGGCTTTTCTTCAAATTAAATATTTTGCTATTTTGGCTTTACTGTGGGCCGCCTGCTTTCTTTTGTTTTATTTATTTATTTTGATTTTGATTTCAGTTTTTTTCTTTATTTTTTTGCGTGCAACATGTGCGGCCGCCTTTGAGGTTGCGAATGAACTGAGAACTCGGAAGGCGAGAAGCCGAGAAACTGGGAAAACGAAACTGAAACTGAAACAGAGGCGACCCACCGAAACGGATAGAGCGAAACACAATACACGCGAGAGTTCCGAAAAGTTATTATCGCTGACGCACGGCGTCGCAGCGGGTCAGAGTGAAACGAGTGGCAATGAAACACTACGCAAAGAAAGAGATATAGAGGGGGCGAGCGACTCCTCTCTCGCTCTCTCTCTCTTTCTCTCTCTGAGCAGAATGCGTCGACGCTTTTGGGGGGCTTTGGAAATGGAACACGCCGCCGCCTCCTGCAGAATGTGCCTCTGCCTGGAATGTGGCGGAATGGAATGAAATGGCAATGGAATAGCTGCAGTTTCTGGAGCGCACGCGGGTGTGTAAAAGAGATGGCACTAACTGCTGCCTGACTGACTGATAAGCTTTCGGTAGCCTGGTCTTCATGCTGCTGCTTCTTCTTGCCTTAATCTTATCAGCACTTAAAAATGGCTTTTTATCGGCCACAACCAAAAAAAAATAAAAATAAAAAACCATAATAATAAAAAAAAAAGCAACAATAGGGTCGGAGACTATTTTATTTATTTATGCATATGGCACGGTTTTTTTGTTGTTTTTTTTTTTTTTGTTTAATTTACAACTGCACACCTTTATCAGGAGCGTTAAAGTGCGAAGGTGTTAAATCAACAAGAACAGAAATATAAATTAAGCAACCGCCACCAGAAACAGCAGATCAACTAAAAATAAGCCCGGGCTAAAATGGATCTACAGCGAAAATGGTTAAAAGAATTTAAACAACAAAAGTATTTGAAAGACACAATTTTATACAAAATATAATTAAATAGGTAGTATATATTATCGCGATTATTAATCTTGTTGGAAACATTCTTTAGTTGGGAACTATGTCTTTCTAGAATCTAGATCCTAACAAGGATCTGGTTTGTGTCAAAAATTCTTTAAATTATTTGTTTCTTTAAAAAAACAAATATAACTAAATATTTAGTAACTACTATAGTAGGTATAGTTGGAAACATTCTTTAGTTGCGAACTGTTTCTTTATAGAAGGTTTCATATATCCTCGAGAGGATCTGTTAAATGTCAAACATTCCTTCTTTCTTTTGTAAAATATATAACTAAATATGTAGTAATTACAATAGTAATTTTACATCTAGTTGGGAACATTTTTTAATTGTAAACTGTGTCTACAATAGTTTTACTAACTATATCTCAAGTGAATACTAAAACTCAATATCAATATCACAAATGAATGCAAATTTCCAGTGGCAGAGCAGAGCTAGCAATTTAATCTGCGACGCTGAATTAATGTTAGTACTATTTACCGACTGCGGTAGTGTGTACTTTGCACATTTTCCCCACCCGACACTAATGGCATCCAAAACAGGATAATGCGACACTGTACAACGCAGCAGCAGCAGCAGAAGAAAAGAGGGGAACGAACACGGGAGAAAGGTAGGTGGTGATTTGAGGAGAAAGCGATTTCGAGGACAACGACGCATTACCGCAAATTAGAGGAGTGTCCGCAAGTCAAATGAATTGAAATGAAATGGAAGAACCTAAAAGTACCACCTAAAGAACAACGGTAAACGTATAGAAGGTAAACATTAACAAAAAAAACAACAAAATATATATATATAGAACATACACACACACACACATATATTATGGTCAGCAGACGACAGTGCGCAATAGACCAAAGACGAGACCCCATAAAGGCAACAACACAATTATTGCATGAGTCGCCGGGTCTCTCTCTCTCTGTCCGTCTCTGTCTCCGTCTCCGTCTCCGTCTGTCCATTCCCCCGTATACGGTTTCAGGTTGAAAGCGGTTTCCCGACTATGACAAGTGTGGTAAAGTGGATGGGGCATTGGGGAGGGCGCAGAATGGGGCATTACGGAGGGTGCTTAGGTCAGTTTGTTGGCTTAGTTGGTTAGGTCATGCAATGTCGCAAAAACAAAGAAAGAAGGAAAATAATGATGAAGAGAAGGAGCAAAACGAACTACTGCTGGGGGGGTTGTACCAACATAACCAACTAAGCCATATCCCCCAAACACAGGGAGCTCTTGCTCCTTGGAAAGCTTGTTCGTTCAAGGAAACATATGTCCGTGACAGCATATTAGTTTCCTTAAGAAACTAAAAATTAATGAAGGTATAATAAATTCACTTAATGTAAATAATGCAAACATAAGCAAACAGGGTGTTGCATGATCACCCTGTTGGTTCCTGTACATCTCAACCAACAGGGCGTTGCATGAGCTACAGGGTGCTCCATGCACAACACAGTGAGCTCTTGCTCCTTGCACAGCTTATCCGTTCAAGGAAACATAAGTCGGTGAAGGTATATTAGTTTTTTTAAAGTAAATACTGAAAACATAAGCAACAGGGTGTTGCATGACCACCCTAACTCTAAACCAACAGGGCATTGCACGAGCTACAGGGTGCTCCCTGCACATCTTGTCCGCTTAAGGGATTTCTGCTGCCAATGATTCATTATTGAACTTATGAGTTCATTTCATGTAAAATACTCCAGTTAGTAAATCGTTCATGAAAAGGTCCAACTAGATAAAACAATGAATTTCCCCTCTTTGTGGAGCCATTATCGAAATGCGTCGCAAATTATGACTTGCAGGTAAACATGTCAATAATCCACGCCCTTTCACCTTTCTCGGTGCCCGCTCAACCAACTAAACAGAATTTTAAATCATCTCGCTGAGCAATTTTCCCAGCCCCTTCGTGTCGTGTCGTGTTGCCTTCTCCATCAAGTTTTCCAAAACTTTCTTTGGTTAACCCATGCGCGACTTTGACTTTGACTTTCGCCTTAGTCGACATTTTACCTTGACGATATTTGTAGTATACACACCCCACAACCTCTAAACCTCTGGTCGAAGCAACCCTTTTTCTTTCCACCACTGCGGTGGTACTTGTTTTTATTTTTATCGACTTGGCATTGAGCTTAAACTAGACGACGCAACCCCATTATTCCTTTCTCCTCTCTAATATCTAATACCTATAAGTTATTACTTTTTCCCTGCCTTTGAGGGAGACGTCACATATTTTAGGATTAGGCTGCTCTATATTGTAATTTGTAGTGATTGTTCTTCAGGTTTAAAGGGGTTTTCTTAGGTTATTATTATGGAGATACCTCAGAGACATTTCCAACTTGGCTAAAGTCAAATAATCAAGATTTTGTCTTATATCCGATCACTTCAGAAGGGTATTCCCAAGACTTTCTCGGTCATTTCCCATTCTCGTACAGCTATTATTTGTCGAATGAAATTTTCATTTGGCGCCGGGTCCGGAGACTTGCACTGTTCTCTCCACGTGCCGGGGATCCAGTTTCGAGTCGACTCCAATTTGAATAGCAAATGAGCTGGGGCCGGGCTTAAGTGCTCGCCTGCCTGGGTTTCCGAGTTGAGGAGGCGGGCCCCCTCTGGGGGTCTGAGAATCGAGGAACTGGGGGAAAACGGGGGCCTGTGGGTCTCTGGGTTCTGTTCTTGACTGGTTTGTTTGGTCTTGAACTTGCATGTCGTCGGATAATGCGCCCTGACATTTACCATGGTATTAACGATGTAATTGTCCCAAGACATGTTTTTCCTGGCTATTTTTATGGCTGGGAATTATTGATTCCGTCGTAGGAATTGTCGTAGGAAAAATGTCACAACATTTGTTGTGTTCCACCCAAGATTCCCACTCGTTCCGTCCCTCCTTTCTTCTTCTGTTATTTGGGGTCTAGGCTATGGAACCGAATTGAAACTAAAAATAAAATTACGAGGCATCGTGACATCGAAAGTGAAATGAAAAATAGCAAATGTACCCACAAGAGAATGCATTCAAAATAAATAAGACCCAAAAATACATCAGAGAAACGCATTTCTTCTCGTTCCAATTCCAACGTTCCACCACCGCCTGTTGCTGTGAGTGCAGCGCCATCTGTTGGCCGCCAGCAGCAGCAGCAGCGAAGACCCCCCCCCCACAGTGAAAGTGAAAGTACACAACAATTACGAGAGCATAGAATATAATTTAATGGGAGGAAAACAACGAAGAAGAAGAGCTCAGTGGAATATTTGCATTTCATTTATGTCGAAAATAAAAACAAGACAAGAGGAGAGAAGAACGCAGAAGAATGTCAGAAAGAGACGAAGAACGAGCCGCAGGAAATTTGTGCTTTTATTTGCCAAAGACTCGAGGATACCGCAAAAAAAATATATAAAGAACCAACGCCACAGGGGGCATATATATACATATATTCCTATATATATTGAAATACAAATAAAAATAGGAAATATAAAAACAGCAAAAAATTAAGCCAAAGAAGCAGCTTGTGCACTGTTATCGCTATCTCCCTGCTAATGACCGATGCGACAATCAATAATTAGAGCTGACCAAGGCAATTAACCCATGACAGACCACCGCACATCATCATCATCATCATCATCACATCACACCAGCGACGATCAACGACCAAAAGCAGGCGGCATATGACTTCGATAGCAACAGCTGGGCGGCTGCTCCGATTCTTCGATTCTAGCGATAGCGATAACGATAAACCAACTTAAACTGGTTGCAAAGGAACCGAAAACAAAGCCCAAAGATTGCTATATCTTTGCATTGTTGACACTCTTTTAATCTGTGTTTTGTCTAATTTATCCGTCAAGTGAGAACAACAAAGATTAAAAAAGATTACATCAAGATAACATTGCTTATTAAATATTCTGGATAATAATAATGCAATGATTTTCTAATTGAAATATATTTATTATATTGATAAATCATCTATAAAGATAATTTTAATATAATAACATAACTATTGTGTTACTAACAACTCGACCGCTATTGTTGTTGAATGCAATTTGCCTGGCCAATCGATAAACAAAGACAATGAGGCAACAACAAAGGCAAAATAATGGCACACAAAGAGCACTGAAATGGTGAAAAGCCAAAGAAAGAGGCGCCACCAACCAGCCAGTCAGCTATGGAAAATCGGGGGATGTCGGGGGCAAAAGAAGTCAGTGGAAAAACCAACAAAAGAGGCGAAACAAATAAAAATACGAGGGGGTGGAGGATGAAGAGGTACCTGCCAAAGGCAACACGCGATTAGTGAATGCCCAACCCCGCCGCTAAATAACATCTCCACCCTACCCCCCCAAAGCTCACACCTCCGGCACAACTCACACCTCCTCCTCATCCTCCTCCTAACACCCATCTTTCCACCCACCGCCCACGCTCATTGTATAACGGTTTCATGTTCCACCAAATGGTAACAACAAATAAAACTGGTAAGAACCGACCAATAGTTGAACATTCTAAGCTGGAACTGCGTCTTGAAAAATGCGATAATTCATAGTAAATATCCCCCCATAATCGAGCAAATATGTCATGGCAGGGTGATAATATAAGTAAATAATATATATTTCTGAATTAAAACAATCAATATTCGTTGATTAGGCATGGACTGTGTGTGCGTGTGTTTGTGTGTTTGCTTGTATCATTAGGGCGGCAATTATATGATAATTATTTAACCCACTTATATGACAGGCAAGCGGCAGTGCGCCCGCGTCACATGTGATGGAAAACAAAGGAACCCAAGAAGATCGGATGGGATTTTCAAGACTCTGAAACTTTGGAATCAATTCCATTTCCAATTGTTTCCGATTAGTTTTTTTGTCAAATCATATGTGGAACATTGTGGAAGAGAACAAAGAGCCGAGAGATTACGGGAGAAACAATGGCAAAAAAACAAATAAAAACCATTAAAGCCTGATATAAAAACAAGAACTTTAATCATAGGCTGTTTTCAAAGGGAAAGTCTATGTACAATACTATTTTTAAATGGAACCTATTTTAGAAATGCTCATGTCACTTTCTTCATGGCATAATAATAAGATAGCCTCGTCTTTAAAGGACTCTATACCATCCTTTGTTTGCTGTCTCTTTCGAGCGCATGTCCCTGAAAACGAAGCTGATGAGACTACCTTCTATAATTGTATCATGATTTTCTTGACTAACAACCAAGTGAAGTTTAAGAGAGATTTATAGAAATAATTTGTTATAATACCATGTCCAATTGGGGACTATCTTCAAGTGGTTAGGAAATCATCAAGTAAGTAATGTTTTATCAAAGCAAGATTATCAATAGGGATCTCACTCGATTTCTTTTATAGAAAAGTAATGATGAAATATCAAAGCACTTCAAAAAAAACTGATTGGCAATCAAGTAGATTGAGTCACTCTCTCTCCTTCTCTACCATTCACTTTGGGATTCACTTTTACGGTAACAAAAATCGATCGAACGAAGAGTGGGCTGATGAATGTCAAGTTGTCGCCACAAATCCAACCACTAATTGTCCGAGAGTGGCCTTGCTGCGATCCGTGGGCGGAAGTGGGTGGAAGTGGGAGTGGCATCATTCAACTACTGCCGAGCAATCACACGTGCGCACCACACTCACACAAAAAAAACGAGAAATCATGAGCCAATCTTATCAGGGGGAAAAAGCCAACAACAACAACAACAACAAAAGTTCAAGCAAATTGCCTAATTAATCAAAAATAATAATATAAAACGCTTAGCTAAAGTGAACTTTGCACATATGCACACTTGTGAGCAAAATAATAGGTACAAAACGGAAAAAACACAATACCTTTATTAATTCGATTAAAAGTAATTATATTTTCAACTATAAATCGAAGTAATTTTTCCATATAATTAAGACACGAAATGAAACGAAATGGAATGGAACACTAGTCATTATTTTTGTAAAAACATATGCTTCCTTTGGGGTTTAAATTTATATTCGTACATTTCATATAAAACAAGTAAGAAAAGCTAACTTCGGGCGGAACCGAAGTTTATATACCCTTGCAGATAATTT